>JACWFA010000050.1:0-304457 GCA_017579625.1 Fusarium sororula
TAACCCTAACCCTAACCCTAACCCTAACCCTAACCCTAACCCTAACCCTAACCCTAACCCTAACCCTAACCCTAACCCTAACCCTAACCCTAACCCTAACCCTAACCCTAACCCTAATGTAATTATAGTTAGTGAGGGTATTTGCTATATTGCTAGCTTCTTTTATAATGCTTATATGTATATTATATATGTATATCTGTTTATAGATAGTAATATTTTATTTTAGCCTTAGCTATAGCTAGCTACTTACTTTTAGATTTTTACTAAAATCCTAGGTTTAATTAATTATTTCTAATTAGCTTAGCTTATACTTATTATAAGCTAGCCTTGCTTCTATCCTTACTTTTCTTAGCCTTAGCCTTACCTTATTATTTTTACTAGCTAGCTAGGGCTATTACCTCCTTACTACTTTATATACCTATTACTTCTTCCTTTTCCTTTTCTTTCTTACCTAATTATATTATATTTCTCTCCCTTATCTTATCCTATCTTATCTTATCTTACCTTATCTTATTACGCCCTATCTATTAGCCTTAACTATATCTCTTATATTTACTGCTAACTATTCCTATTCCCGCTGCCCTATAAATATTACACTCTTTCTGATTTTTTTATTTACTATCCCTCCCTACTTTATAAATATTATACTCTTTTTAATTTTCTTATTAGCTATACTATCTTAGTCCTTATACTTACCTTACCTTCTCTAACCCTTTTTAACTCTTTTTCTTTCCTTTTAATTAATTTTTAAATACCCCTTTACCTTTAAAATCTATCTTTACATTACTATTAGCTGCCTAACTGTCTGCTTACTATATTCTAGAAAAGTGTATCTAGATCTAATATCTTTTGCCCTTACTATACGCTTTTAACTGCTATCTATTGCCCTAACTGGCCCTGCCTATAAACCTACGCAAGTTCAACCTAACCCTAACCTGGATCGAACTGCCTATATATAAGCAGTTAAGTAAGCCTACTAAATTAGGTAATAAGGGCAAGGAAGGCTTTTATATTAGCCTTAATAGGCTGTAATAGTACCTTAGTATTTAATTATATAATACTATATAGTTATAAATAAAGGTAAATAATAAGAAATAAGTAAAAAATATATTATTAAAAATTTAGTAAAAATAGTTAATAAGGCTTTAGTTCTTAGGGTTAGGGTTATATAGTAAGTATCCTTATTATTAGGTAATATTTAATTATATAGTATTAGGTAATTATAAATAAAAATAAATAATACTAAGTAAAAAAACTAAATATATATTACTATATTTTATATTATTACTATAAAGCCTTTTTAAAACCTATATATAGAGATACAGGCAGTTAATTAAGTATACTAAATAAAGCAGTAAGGGCATAGTAGCTAGAGTAGTAGCCAGAGCAGTAGCTAAAGCAGTAACCAGAGTAGTAGCTTTACTAAAGGCTAAGGTAATAGCTATAATTACTAAGTAATCTAATTATATAGTATTAAGTAATTATAAATAAAAATAGATAATACTAAATAGTAAATAAATAAAAAAGCATAGGAAAGTTAAGGGCTTCTTAAATATCTTAGTATTAGGTTATAATTATATTAATATCTAGATAGTATATATCTAAATCCTATAGCACTGTAAATTAGCTATATAATTAAGTAGCTCTTAAATAAACAATCCCTTTTTAATTATATATAACTACTAAATACCCTTACTTTTTAAAATAGTAAACTACTAAGACTAAGAAAAGGTAAATAGGCCTATATTATATTAGTACTATACTAAGTAGTACTAAAAATAAAAAGTAACCTAGCTAACTTACTATTATAATAAATAATATATTTAACTAACTAAACTATATATTCCTTAGGTAAATATTTCTATAAAAGGAATTACTATAATAAGTTATTTCGTTTTATAGTATTATTTAACTTACTAGTAAAAATAAAAGTAAGTAATATAGTCTTTATTACTTACTATTAATCCTTACCTTAGTTAAGAAGCTATAGGCTATAAGAAAGATTATTTTATAATTTATAATACTTAAAGTATCTAGACCTTTTTAGTACTACCTATATAATTAACCTTAAAGTCTTACTAGCCTAGTAAAGGAATTAATATATAAGCAGGATTAGGATAGGGCCTTTAGTAGTAAGTAAAGGTTCCTATTCTTTACCCTTATAGTTCTTAAAAGAAGGTTTATATATTTAAGGTTATTTAGTAAGGACCTGTAAAAAATTAGTAAGGTAATTAGCCTTTATTAGTAAGCTAGCCCTATAGCTAAAAGGCATTTCCTATTACCCTTACTAGCTCTAGATAAGACTAATAAAGCCCTATATACTCTTTTTAAAAGTAATAAGATTAGACCTATATTATTACTATACTTCCTCTATAGCTTTACTTTAATTACTTATTAATAACTACCTATATTACTAGTATAAAGCTAACTACTAGTTTTAAAGCTACTTATATTTAGATTTAAGCTACTATAAACAGGGCTAAAGGAGACTAATAGTAATAGTATAAAGGACCTTAGGTATTAGTATTATTAGCTCTTTTATCTTACTATCCTATAGTATAGAGAAAAGTATAACCTCTAATTTATACCCTTATAAAAGGTTTACCTTTCTTTTCTAAGCTAAGTTAAGGAAATATAATATAAATATCTTAATCTAAAAGAATTAAAGGAAGTTAGTATAGCTAGATACCCTTAAATATATAACTAGCTTAGTTAGGTTAGCTTTAAATAAGATAAAGATATAGTACTTAATATACTAGCTTATTTCCTAGTTAAAATCAATATTATAGCTATTTAAAGTACTTTAAAATAGTATTTTATACTATTAATATAATATAAAATAGTCTAGGTTATTTTATAAAAGTAGGGTATTTTTACTAGTATCTTAAAATAGCTTAAAAAGCCAGTTAAAAATAAAGAGGCTTTAGGAATTATCTATTAAGGGCTTATCTTAATAAAATATTATTTAATAAGGAAGCAGTAGCTATAGTAAGTGCAGTAAATAGTATTAAGAGTTACTGCTAGGGCTAACTATAATTAGGCATTACCTAGTACCTTTAGCTATATTACCCTAGCTATTTCCTTACTTTTCCTTTTTTTTAGATCCTAGGTAATAAAGCTAATATACTTTAGTAAAGACCTATTTAATATTATAAGCTACTAAAATATAGCTTTTAAGTACTTTTACCTACTTAATTAGCCTATTTAAACTCTTAATCTATAGTAGGGATAGGGCAGCCCTAGGGGACTAAGTACTTTTTTATAGTAAAGTTTATTATAACTTAAGCTTAATAAGAAGATAAAGATTATAAGTACAGGCAATTTTCTAAAATATAAAGGTAAGTAATTAAATAATCCTAGCCTAAATAGTATTACTAAGCAGGCTTTTTTTAAAGTTAATATTAAAGTTAAAGGTATACTTTAATATAGTAGTACTACTAGCCTAGGTATTAATATAAAAGCCTAGTTATAGTATAAATATAAGCTACTAATATATATATTACTTAGTAGTAATAGCCTTTAAGGCTAGTAAAGTAACTATAAAGAGTAATACTAACTTAGCTTATAATAAGTATTATTAAATATATATATATAAAAGGACCTTAAAGGTAAGCTAGCTAGTAATTTAGTTAATATAGTTTAGTATAAGCTATACTATATTATTTTCTTTTATTTAAGTAAAAAGTCCTAGCCTATAGTAAATAATAGTTTAGGCCTAGGTAGCCTAGTATTATTAACCTCCCTATACCTAATTAGATAGCTACTAGTTATAGCTACTCTAGGGATACCCTTATCCTTAATAAGCTATACCCTATATAGCAGGTTTACTCTTACTATTTCCTTTTAAAGCACTAGCCTAAGTATATTACTAAGCTTCCTAAATTTACTTATTAGATAAATACCTAGCCTTACTTATAAGGCTAAGGATAAAGAAGTATATAAGGAGTATTACTATATAAAAGGTAATAAGTAAAAAGGTATTATAGCTAGGGTCCTTAGGTACTATAAGAAGATAGGGTATTAATATATTATTATTATCTAGTTATATCTAATTAAATACCTTAGTTAGCTACGCTACCCTTTAACTTACTAAAAGTTATAGTAAAAGTATTACTTTTAGGTTTTTTACTGCTTTATAAAAGATATAGTTAAGGGGTTAAATAAAATAGGCAGTATTTATTATAATTAGCTAGTTTATATACCTTATTAATAAAACCTAGAATAGTAGTTAGTTATTAGCTAGGCTATTAAGGTAAAATATCTTTATAATAGGTTTATAGTTAATTTTTTAAGGGTCTTTTAGCTTAAAAGCTTAGTATTTTTATAGAAATAAGATACTATTAAGTTAAAATATTACTTTATAGTATATACTATAATAAGAGGCCTATATACTTAATTAAACTATATTAAGATAACTTTTATAGATATTCTAGGCATTAAGGATTTAGCTATGTTTTTAGTAGTTATTAGCTAGCCTATTCCCTTTTTAGCTTACTTAATATAATTAATTAATTAAGTCTTAGGGCAGTGCTAGTAAGGAAAGGCTTATACTATTAAAAAGCTAATAGTTACTATATATAGTAAAAAAGAGTTCCTTATTATAGTTATAGGCCTTTACTTATAAGATATAAAGCTGCTTATTATAGTTTATAGGGTTACTAGTTACTAGTAATAGTAGTGCCTTTAATATATAAGTTTTAGATTAGTTAAGTAAAAAGGACTAGAAGTAAGTAAGGTTAAGGGATTAAGGTTAACTACTAGCTGCCTATATAATGTAAATTAGGTTTTAGTAATGCCTTTTATACTTTAGTACTTTCTATATAAGGGTAAGTAACTAGGTAGGATATAAAGAGGATACTAGGTAGTTTTAGTAGCTAATATTAAGCTAAAATAAGTTTAAGTTAAGCTTATAAAGTATAAAGTAGCTAAGTACTTAGGAACCTAATTAATTAATTACTTCCTTAAAGGTAGTGCCTTAAAAGGTATTCTTTAGATTATATAACTATAAAATAAGCTTAGGGCTAGTAAAGTAAAAAAAGTTAAAGTTAGTATATTAAAAGTAAACTAAAATATTATTAGCCTTTTTAACTAATAGTTAACTAAAGGCTATAAGGTTTTTTATTAAGAATAAATACTATAGGTAGCTAGCATAGCTATTATTATTAGTATATTAGTAATTAGTTACTAGCTTTTCCTAGTAGTAGTAGGCCTTATACTTAGCTATAGTAAATAATATTAGTAGCTCTTAAAGGGCAGGGGCTTAGCTAGCTTACCTAGCTACTAGGATAATAATTTAATTATATAGTTCTTACTATTAATTATCTAAAAGAGTAGTTAAAATAGTACTAGGGCTAGTTACTATATTACTAATAGTTATATTAAGAAAAAAGAGAAAGATAGTAAAGTATATATAGGTAATATAAAATAACCTAAAGTATATATATTTTATTTTAGCTAGGTTAATACTATATAGCTAGACTATTTATTTATTTAATATATTAAGCTTAAGTAATAGTAAAAAAGATAGGAAAAAGAGTTTATAGCTAGGCTATATAGTATCTAAGCTATTAATACTAAGCCAGATACTATTAATATCCTATTATTATAAGATAATAATAGCTTTATTAGCTAGTAGCTTAGCTTTAGTCTTAGTAAAAAAGAAATTAGCTAAGGGCCTTTTACTTAGTAATAGTACCTAGCTTTTAGGTCTAAGGGCTAGGCTTAGTATTAATATTAATAAAAAAGGCAGCAGTATACTAGTAAGATAGTAGGCTTACTCCTAAATAAAGTAAGTAGGGAAATTAGTATTTAAGGTCTTAGTATAAAGCAGGTCGGCCCCTATATAATTAGTTAGTTCCTAATAGGTAATATATTAGTAGGTATATAAGTAGCTAGGCTAAAGGGAAATAGCTACTTTATTTCCCTTAACTTCCTTACCTTAGCTTTTAAATATAAAAAAGCTTCTTAAGACTTAGCTATAGTATATAGCTTACTTACTTATTAAGGTTTAGTTACTAGCCTTATATAAGGCTATAAAGGTAAAAAGTATATAGTTTTAGTTATTATAAGTTACTAGTATATAGGGAAAGGTAAATAATATATATAAGCTTTATTACTAGGTCCTAGAGGTTAACTAGCTACTTTAGCTAGTACTAAATACTATATAAAAGTATTTAACTAGCTTTTCTAAGCTTAAAAGATTATTTAATAAGGCAGTACTAGGGTTACTAGTATTACTAAAAGTACTTAATAGCCTATACTTTAAAGTAAAGGGTAGTAAGTTTAGTAAAGGTAGCAGGGCTAGGCTATTAATATTAGTATTTAAAAGGCTTTTCTAGTTAAGGGATATTAAATTATATACTTTATTATAGCTACTATTAACTGCAGGGCTTTTATACTTTACTGCCTGCTCTTTTTAGGGTTAAGGGGCAGGTAGTAAGGATAGATAGTTAATTAGCCCCTGCTTATACTCCTTTTCTATAGCTAGTAGGGTTAACCTTAGGGCTATAGGATTAGTTAGTTTACTATAGCAGGTATTATAAGTAGCTATTTAATTAGTTAGCTATGTAGGGCCTAGGCCTATATAGATAGGTATAGGTTATAGAGCCTGGTTATAGTTCTTAAATACCAGCTTAGGGGACGTGCTAATATAAATAATATTACCTTTAAGGATAGCTTTATTACTATTCCTATTAGCTAGTATATTGCTTTTACTATCTAATTAAGTAGCTACCAGTATAAGGGCAGCCTGCCTATTAATAATACTATTATTTTACTATTATATTTTAAGTCCTTAGGTAATAGGCAATTTATATAGCCTTCCTAGCCCTTAGTATAAACTAGTAATAGGTAATTTACATAGCTTTCCTGGCCCTTAGTATAGACTAGTAATAGGCAATTTATATAGCCTTCCTAGCCCTTAGTATAGACTAGTAATAGGCAATTTATATAGCCTTCCTAGCCCTTAGCGCGGACTGGTAATAGGCAATTTATATAGCCTTTTATATTACTTTACTAGCCCTTATTACTAGTACTATTACTATTACTACTGCTATTACTACTAACTAGTACTTAGGGATTTATATAGCCTTTTAGGCCCTTATTACTAATTAGTATTTATAATAACAGGGGATTTATAAGGCCTTCTAGGCCCTTAGCGTGGACTAGTAATAGGGGATTTATATAGCCTGCCTAGCTATTATTACTAACTGCTTTTTAGGGCTATAGCTAGGGATAAAAAGGCTAGAATTAGTCTATAGTTACTGTCTATAAGGAAAGGTTTTAGTATATTCTGCCTAGGCCTATAGGTTTAAAGCTACTAGGGACTATATTATACTTCTAGGCTACTACTACTATCTAAATAGCTACTATTACTTTTCCTATTAGCTCTATTTTTTAATTATCTAGCCTCTATTAGGCTAGACCTAAGAAATAGTTTACTAAGCTACTAAAAAATACTATAATTTATCTTAAGTAACTAGCTACCTAATTAGTTAGTTAGTAGGTAATTAGTTATTAGTACTTTACCTATAATCCTATAATCTTAGCTACTTATTTATTTATTATTAGTTTTTTTATTTTTTTCCCTTTATTAGCCTTACTATCTTAAGAGGTAAGAGAAAGGAAATATAAAGTAAAAGAATAGATTTTTAAGAAATATAAAGGTATTTAGCTTCTTTTTATAAGAACTTAAGCTTTAGCTATACTTAGTATAGCTAGCTTTAATTCTTAGTAATATTTAGTAACTAAGTATGTTTTTTTTATTATCTTAAAGTAGTATTTAGATTACTTAGGGTTTTATATTAGTATTTTTAGGCTTTAGTACTAGGTAATTATATATCTTTATACTTAGCCCTAACCTGCTAGCACTAGTAGTAGCTTCTTTCTATTTAGTTTAGCTTAGCCTTTAGTAATCCCTATTATTTACTTTCTTTTTCTTAGCTACTTATAGCTATAAGCGCAGTAATAAAGGCTTTCTAGCTAGCTAGGGCATTTTATATCTAAGTAATAAGGTAAAGAATTAGATTAATTAGCAGCCTATAATACTATATAACTAAGTTTATAATAGCCTTTTACCTTTCCTTAGATCTTTAAGCTATAAGTAAGTTTCTAAATAGAACAGATCTAGCTATTTTAAGTAAGATAGTACTCCTTTCCTTATATCCTTAGGCTATTACTATTTAATTAAATAGTAAAGAGGCCTGTTAGCTAGTAAGGCCTGCTATAAAGTACTATTACACTTTTTTTAAATTTTCTATTAGTTTTATACTAGCTATTATAGCACTTCTATAGCTATTATTAGCTTATACCTAAATCCTAGCTTTTTTCTAGCTTAATAGCTCTTTAGCTATTATATATATTTTAATACTATATTATAGGTAGGCTTTATAGTAAATAGGTTAATAAACTTAGTAGTTTTACTTTACTATAACTTATATTATCCCTTAGCTTATATTATTTTTATTAAATTATATAGTATAGACCTTACTCCTTTAACCTAGCTAGTATTTTCTTTAGAAGCTATACCTACCTATATAATAATTCCCTTTCTTTTTTTACTTAGTAATATAATTATAGTTAGTAAGGGTATTTACTATATTACTAGCTTCTTTTAGGATACTTATATATATATTATATATATATATCTATTTATAAATAGTAATATTTTATTTTAGCCTTAGCTATAGCTAGCTACTTACTATTAGGTTCTTACTAGAATTCTAGGTTTAATTAATTATTTTTAATTAGCTTAGCTTATACTTATTATAAGCTAGCCTTACTTTTATCCTTACTTTCCTTAGCCTTAGCCTTACTTTATTATTCTTACTAACTAGCCAGGGCTATTACCTCCTTACTACTTTATATACTTACTACTTTTTCCTTTTCCTTTTCTTTTTTACTTAATTATATTATATTTCTTTTCCTTATCTTATCCTATCTTATTTTATTTTACCTTATCTTATTATAGTTTACTTCTTATTATACTTTATCTATTAGCCTTAATAGTATCTTTTATATCTACTATAAACTATCCCTATTTCTACTGCCTTATAAATATTATACTCTTTTTAATTTTTTTATTTACTATCTTTCCTTACTTTATAAATATTATATCCTTTTTGATTTTTTTATTAGCTATACTGTCTTAGTTCTTATACTTACTTTACCTTTTCTAACCCTTTTTAACTCTTTTTCTTTCCTTTTAATTAATTTTTAAATGCCCCTTTGCCTTTAAAATCTATCTTTATATTACTAGTAGCTACCTAACTATTTACTTATTATTTTCTAGAAAAGTATATTTAGATCTAATATCTTTTGCCCTTACTGTATGCTTTTAATTGCCTTTTATTGCCCTAACCTGCCCTGCCTATAAGACCGCGTAAGTTCAACCTAACCCTGACCTAGATTAGACTGCCTATAATTTTTAAATACCCTTTTACTTTTAAAATCTATTTTTATATTACTATTAGCTACCTAACTATTTACTTACTATTTTTTAAAAAAGTATATTTAAATTTAATATTTTTTACCTTTACTATATACTTTTAACTGCCTTTTATTACCCTAACCTGCCCTGCCTATAAGCCTATATAAGTTTAACTTAACCCTAACCTAGATTAAACTGCTTATAATAGCCCTTTTTTTAAATAACTAGCTTTAGTAAGTTTTACTATATTTCCTTTACCTTAATACTATTTTTAAAATTTATTATATTTTTACTATAAGTCTAGGTTATAATAATATCTTAATAAATACTTTATAAATTAATTCTTTATAGTAAGATTATTATAATTATCCTTTAGCTCCCTGTCTTAGTGCTATTATTTATATATTACCTATTAGTAAGGTTATTAAATTAATTATTATTATACCTATCTTAAACTAACTTAGTTAAAAGAAGACACTTATTATAGGCTTCCTTTTTACTATTATTAGTACTGCCTTGCAGACCGGCTTAGTTAATTTTCCCCTGCTTGTTATTTCGCACTTAATCCTTAGTATTGGATCCGCATTTATATTACAGCCGAGTCCCATTCTCATCGGAGAGCTGGCATACCCAACCCACCGCGGCAGGCAGACGGCCCTGTACCAGACCTTTTACTTCTTCGGAGCCATTGCTACAGCGTGGGTATCCTTTGGCTCACTCAAGATAACAAGCGACTGGTCGTGGAGCCTCCCCACCCTGCTTCAGGGTGCCGTACCGACCTTGCAGCTGCTTTTCTTGTACTTCCTCCCCGAGAGTCCTTGGTAAGTCCATCAGACCTACATGCTCGTTCTTGAGACTGACAGCTGTCCTTAGCTTCCTCGTTGCCAAGGGCAAATCTGAAGAGGCTCGCATACTTCTGACCAGGTTTTACGAGGCAGGCGACAAAAACTCGCCCCTCGTCGTTATCGAGATGCTTCAAATCGAGGAAGCAATCCGCCAGGACCGGGAGTTAGTAAACGAAGGCCTGCTTAAGGTGCTTTCCAAACCCGCAAACCGTCGCCGTATTCTAGTTGTTTCCATTCTCGCCATTGCTTTGCAATAGGCCGACAACGGCGTGCTGTCATACTACCTTGCGTTAGTACTTGAGGCAATTGGTATTACGAATGCCACATACCAGTCCCTTATCAACGGCGGGCTGCAGATCTTTAATATGCTATCTGCTATTCTCTGTAGTGCCATGCTGGTAGATCGACTAGGAAGGAGGACGCTGCTCCTTTGGTCAACTGCTGGCATGTGTATCTCATATGTGGCGTGGACCATTTTAAATGCACGATTTACCAGCACCCACTCCAAGGGAGTTGGAATGGCCGTGTTGCCTTTCCTCTTTAGCTTTACCTTTTACGCTATAAAAGGAAAAAAAACAAGGACTCGTCTGTAGAAACGGGGAAAGATGAGGTAGGAGGAGGTGAGAAATTTATTAATCGGACGGATGCAAATATGAAGGCAGTGGTCGAAACGTTAGAAGTTAGTAGTTGAGGAAGTCAAGCGCTACCGAAGGAACGGCGCTGTAGCATATACGATAACATTGCACATAGTGCAAAGACCTGCTAAGAAGGCACTGGCCTCTCTGGAGAAGAGTGCGATAACTGATAATTAATAATAAGAAAGAAGTTTCGTTTTACGGTTGCGTTTGCCTTTATTACGGTCGTTCTGTATTCAGATCCAGCCAAGCCCCTAAGTTTATAATAATAAGGGAATAGGGTTCTTAATACTAAAACGAACTTATTTAAATTTCCTTAGTTAAAATTTTTTTATTTAACTTTTTATTAAGTATAATAATAAAAAAAATTAACTATAGCTATAACGCTTAAAAAATTAATTAGTAAAATCTACCTAAAGCTATAGTAATTTTTTAATACTTTTACTAAGTAAAACCTAACCCTGAACTAAACCCCTTTTAGCATTGCCACCTCCTGTAATTACTATTCCGCATCCTCTTAACAATAAAGTCAACCTCTTCGTTATCCTTCCCCGCCCCATCTTCACCCTTAACCTCACTCTGCTTTTTCTCATCGCCATAACCATCCTCATCCTCTCCACAACTCGGGAAGTGGTTACCTAAAAGATGCTGTAAAACAGCGTTGGCCTCGTTAACGCTAACCAGGCGGCGTTTGGCAGGATACTGCTTAATCGCAGTACTGCAGAGGTCCAGAATTACAGCCGCAGCCATTCCCTCAGGCATTTTGTATTTCTCAGACTTAGGTTCAGAAAGGCCCAAAGCATACCCAAGTGACTCAACAATATCGCAAAGTTCGTCAGGACAGTACTCACAGCTAAGACCATACTCAGCAGTAATCTCATCCCCGCGCTTAGCACTAAACATCTCGGCAGACCTTGTCTTCTTCTGTTTATAGTAGAGCTTATTAATGAGGGAATCGGCGGATAAGTCCTGCTCCCAATTCTCGCGGTCAGCGTCAGGTTGCCTGAACTGCCTCCGATTAACCTGAGCCTTCGCAATATCAAATACTGTGTGACCGGCTACATTCTCCTGGAAGAGAAGTGCTGGCTTATGCCTCACAAGGACGCCTGTAATCGCTATATTTTCCTTCTGAACAGCAGTGTGTAGCGGCGTGTTACCCTCGCAGTTCAGTAGTTCAAGCTCCTTTCCAGAGCTGTACCTGAGTAGAAGAGTAAGCATCTCCTTCTGCTCGGAGGCGGAGAGTGAGTTGGAACTGCCATCGCTGGCCATCTTAGAGATCCAAGAATGAAGTGGAGTGTTTGCTTTTCCTTGAAGGCTCTGGTGTTGCTGACTGATGTGATTCCTGAGGAGATCCTGGTCAAACAACTTCAAAATAGCCTCTAAGCGAGAAGGGTCGCTCTTGTAGCGGAGGAGGGCGTGCAACACGTTTTCTCCCTTGTAGTTCTTCGTGGCTTGGTCAGCATTAGCACCGATAAGAGTCTCGACCGCCTGTCTCCTCCCAAGGATACAAGCATTCAATAGTGGCGTGTTTCCGTCGGAATCCCGCCTCTCCAGGTTGCTAGGGCATGCCTTGACAAGGTACTGTAAGAGCTCCTTGGCCTCCTGGCTGGGTTCTGCCAACACCACGCAGTGAATGACAAGGTCATCTAGGAAAAGGTCAGTTACAAGGATTCCTCGAAATCACTCTACAGCCACCCAGGAAGAAAATTACTGTCTGTGCTTAGCCACGTAGAGATGGCTCTATCGAAGCCAGTGGGGTCGTCTACGAAGTGTTGCATACGAGGATCCTCACGGGCGACCATTGACTTGCCGAACTCGCTGTAGTGACGGTATGGTGCGTCACTCAAAAAATACTCGACAGATTCCAGTGCTCCAAAGAGTGCAGCATGAAGAAGAGGAGCCGCCTTAATACCAGTAGGGTGGACGACCATGCCTCTACCAGCAGCTGCCCAGTCCTTCCTGTTTCGAGTCAGGATAACAGTCTTTCCGGGTAGCTGAGGAAACTATAGCCAAACTCACCTCTTCTTACCGTAAACAGTCAGACCTTGGTAAGTCGTGTCGAAGATGCGCATGGCGTTCTCAATGTCCCCACCCGTAGGAGCTCCGCCTACAGAAACCTTAAGGAGGTAGTCCAGAGGAATGCCAACTCCCACCTGCTTGACGACCAGAGAGAGCATCTGGGTTTTGTTGAGTTTGATGGCGGTCATGAAAGCTTCGATAGGGAAAGTGAACTCGTTGTCGCGGTTATAATACTCTTCGTCCATGAAAATCTTAGAGAGCAATTTCCGCTTGTTGAGTCTCATCGCCACTAGGACTCTTTTTCTTGTTCTCGCAGAGGGGAATGACTTCAAGGCAGTCAAGAGTAGAGCTGCAAGGCGTTCCCTGAACTCCTCTCTGTTCAGGGTTTTGCCTGAGTAAGTACCAGCAAATTCAAGGAGTAGCGTCAGGCCAGCGGCGTCATCTTGCGCCATGCAGTGCTCAAACAGATCATGGACACCGAGATCTGAGACGCTGGTGGCGCTCTGCAACTTAAAGGTCGAGACGCGCTCTAGAAGGTAGCCGAGGGGCGTCTTGTGGGACTTCGCCTGCATCGTAACTTGTAGCTCCAGCTCCGAGAATTGATCATTATCATCGTCATCATCATCGCCATTATCATCATCACCCTCGGATTGGCTGGCGTTGGCTCCCTTTCCGCGTTCCTCTCCTTGGAGGTAGTACGAAAGGTCCCTGTGCACTTGGTCCACTTTCATTGGAGCCCACTGAGCCTTTGCGATCTCGAGGATGGCGCGCGCGACCGCATGGTGTCCGCGCAAAAAGGCGAGAGAGAATGGGGTATTGTGGGCTTTGTCTTTCATGGTGATGATCAACGGCGGTTGGTCTTGCTGAGGCCCCCATGCCTGTGTTGTCAGGGCCTTGATGCAGTCAAGGTCTCCAGCCCAAGCTGCCTCGAATCTAAGGGCGACTAAGGTCAATCCTCCGCCAACTTGTGTTAACGATTTGGTAGAATAAATCACTTACAGTTTGATGTAGCCCTCGTGCCCCCTCTCCACAATCTCATCTTCACCAATGAAGGTAAAGGTGTGCTTGTAAGGTGTCACGTCTTCCTCATCAGCGTTGCTGTTTCGCTTGTAGAGATTGTCGTCGCCAGTCTTGATATCAGGATAGAGCTCCTCGTACGTTCTAGCCCCTTGTGAAAGAAGGGCCTCCTCTACTGCACGGAGCTTCGCGACAAGCTCATTAACCACCTCCTCGTATTCACCAGCCACTTTCCTGTCCTCAGCGTTGGACTCACGGTAAGCCTTCAGTCGCTGTTCGAGTACTTCTCTCTTGCCCTCAATATCCCCAGCAACCTGCCAGTGTTGATATGTGCCTTCTGAGAACTTGGCGAGGAAACTATCCATCCCGGGCTGTAGCTTGGGCTCCGCCTTGACCTTGACCTTGACCTCCCTTAGCGTCTCGAGCCTTGAGAGCATCCCTCGGACGATGTCGAGAGCTAGCCTGCCTTTATTGAATCGACGTCGGTACTCGATTATCATCGACGTGGCAGTAGAGCGAGTCATCACATTAGGATCTGCACCTCGTTTAAGTAGCTCAAGCACAACCTCAGGGATGCCAGCCCGTAAAGCCGCTATAATCGGCTGTTCGGCTGACTTCTGGTACATATTTTTGTTATACTCCGGACTTCCAAGTATATCCCTTGTTAGGGAAACCTTGGCGGCCTTGATCCATGCCGCTAATTCAATGTGAGGTTCGGCACCGTTTGCCAGGAGCTGTAGCACTAGAGCCACATCACCACGTTCGGTAGCACTATGAAGTGGGAAGATGGTCTGTGGGTTCGATGACCAGCCTTGAACCACGATGTGGTTAATAGAACTTTTCACTCCGCCTGTATCCTCACTGATAAGAACATGCATCATGTCAGCTTCAGCATGCTCAGCAAATCGTTGAAAGACTGTCAAGCCTCGGGGGTCAGCTTGGGATGCAGTTGCGCCAAGCTTAAATAGCAGTTGGACCATAGGTTTGACCCGATCTCGCGGTAGGGTAAGCGCAAGAGCAAGGGGGTAGATACCAATGGTACTTAAAGACTCAACGGCGCTATTGGGGTTCTGGTCGGCTATCTCTAGAGGGAGGGTTAAGTTGGCTCCGTACTGATACATACAGAGATAAGTCAGCGAGGCATTTCGAACGACTTGGTTGCAATGAACGTGGAAACACTCTTACATCACAGAGAAGCTTCACAGCATTGTTGTGCCCGTTCGCAATCGCCAAGTGCAGTGGTGCACATGGTACATCTCCGGCCGTGACATCGATCTGGAAGTAGTCTGCATCGTCTTCAGAACTGGCCGATGATTCAGAATCGTCCGAAGACCACTCCGTTCCATTGTCGTCAATGGACGCCTCATCCTCTGAATCGCTTTCGCGATCTTCCAAGTTGGAATCGTATTCATGTACCTCAACCTCGCTCTCTTGTCGAGCCTGCTCGTTCTTGATACTCTTCTCCATCAAAAGCCTTATGATAGCTGTGTCGCCACGAGAAGCAGCTAGATGCAGTGCTGTTTCGCCATTCGTTAGCCTGCTAGTCAATCGAGCCCCATGATTAAGTAGAACTTCAACGACTTCGGGTGTAGAAGCCATCACAGCAAGATGCAGAGGGGCCCTTCCGGTGTGGTCACGCTTGTTTAGCTCAGGCCCCTCTTGCAAAAGCAAGTCACGAACATCATCTACGTTCCCATCGATGATAGACTGGAAAAGACGTGCAGAGTTGCCAGTATAAGCCATATCAGTCCAGTCATGCTCTGTAAGAGGGTTGAACGAGCCAATCTGCTGTCTACTGGGGTCGTCAGTTATAAAAGTAAGCTTGCCTGAGACATAAATTTCAGCCTCCTTTTCGGCGACTTCTTTTTCCTCATCGGTTTGGGGAACTGGGCATAACCCGCAACAGTCTTCGATAACATCCTCAACACACCCGAAGAACACAGGATGCCGGTGAAGCGATACTGTTCGATCTCGAGGTTGGCTCCACTCTGCGTTAAGGAGCAGATCCTGGCTATATGCCAATTTTTCAATGCGTTTAGCGTCGAACTTTCGGCCGTACGGCATGGAGAATGTGTGGTAGTCGCTAATGTCTTCTTCAAAACGCCAGTCTGCTACTTCATCGTCGTAGTCCTCTTTGATGTTTCCACGCAGGCCTTTGCGCTGACGAGAGATCTTATGTTTCCCTCGTGCCACGCGAAGCTTATTACGGTATTCATCTCTCGCAGGACCCGTAGGCAGTCTCTCCATGATTAGCAGCCTAGCCAGACCGAATGTGCGCTCGAGTCTCCTTTCGTAAATGGCTGCGTCAACCCGGGATCGGTCGAGTTCGGGCCAATAGACCTCGAAGTTACGGTGTGAGTACTTTGAGAGACGGTTTTCATAAGATGGAGAGCGCCGTGTGAGATCAATATGGTTGACCTGTGTAATGAAACTGCTGAGTGCACGAGGCGTAGCGTAGACCTGCTTGCCATCGTAGGCCGCACCCGCGGCATCAATGTCAAATCCAGTAAGGATCTCACTAACAGACTTGTAGATTCGCAGGACAATCTCCAATTCAATCAGAGCCAGCCGCATACTAATGTGGTACTTGGGGTGCTCACCTGGATATGTCGGACTGGATACTGGCTCGCGATTGTAAGCGCGTACTTGGTCCTAACAACCGTCACATCTGAGTGCACGGCATCTTTTACAGCGCGTTCGATACTCTTGATCTTCTCAATCGCCTCGTCATGTGTAAGACCGTACAAGAAAAGATCGACATCGGAAGCTGGGCAGAACTGCAGAAATGGTTAACAGCAGGCGCGTGGCAATGTGAGTCGAACCTAGCATTTCGGACCTTCTCATGGTAGTACTCTCGGAGCTTGCGGTTGGTGCCGTCAAACTCTTTCGGGACAGGAACAAGCGTGTTGACAACGGAAGAACCGGCTGCCACAATATTATTCCAGTCAATACCTATAAGAGAGAACTCGGAAAAGATATTAAAGTTTTTAGAAAACACCTCCAGGTTGGCTACTATCGCAGGGGAGTTATTGGGTCGACGTTTATCATCTGGCAGAGGCATTATATACTTGGACTTTTCTTCCTTGGACTCAGTAATCAGATTTCTTGCTCGCGTAACGATATATCTGGTGTCCCCAGTGAACAGAGGGATAACATTAAGGTAGGGATCGTTAAGTAAGGGGTTTTGGCGATCTTGAGCGTATACCGTTCGCAGGTAGGCTTCATATTTGCGATAAGGATCCAAAATATTAACTATAGGCACCTCAGGATGCTTAGCGATGTATTGAGGTAGCCCTGCTAGCGAGACAGGAAGCTCAGTACTAGCCTCAAAAGCCATGATGTGCTGAGGTTTCTCTGTGCGTGACAGGATAGAGGACGGTATAGAGGACAAAATAAATAGAAAAGAGCAAAGTTAAAGGATTATAATAACTGTGTTTTTTCTTTTACTAGATAAGAATAACTTTTAATTATATATACCTCTTACTCCGTACTTTATATAGCTACCTGGAAGGCAAAAACGGCAAGACCTTTTAAAATTAAAGTAGTTAACGTACTAGGCTATTTCTAGTTTAATTAAGCGAGAGCTGAAAAGTCGAGTCTGCCTTGCTTGTCTATCTATTCCTTATTTAAAAAGGCCAGAGCAAAGACCGAGACGTATAGTTCCGCATGCGGAATTAGCAGTTGCCCTTATACTTAAAAGGCTATAGCGGCTACTTCAAGTAAGAAGAACAAAGCGGGCCAGCTAATTAGTGGGAAATCTTTAACATTACTGAATTGTTATTGGTGGAACTGTGAGGTTAGTGCCTTAGGCACCATTAACACAAATGCGGTATAAAATAGCTAACATAGCTATGTGTAGTTAGCAGCAGCGTTATACGTTTACCTGCCAATCTAAATTATTACTATCTTTACTAACAAGATGAAGCTCCAATTCCTAGTGCTTGGTTTAGAATCTTCCTTTGCCCTTAAATCTGTATACGCGGCAAGTAATAGTAACGCGACACCTTATTCTCCCATTCCAACTAAGGCACCCAAGGCATGGGTTCATCCGGGAGTTTTCGTTTCCGGAACGCAGCTTGACTACATTTCAAAGAGGATCGCGGCTAGGAAGAATCCTTGGACGGATGCATTAGATTCCATGCTCAACATGTCGTATATCTCACCTACGCGAACGGCTGAGCCATATGAGACAGTCGAGTGCGGACCGACATCGACGCCCAACATTGGGTGTTATCAGGAGCGCGAGGATTCCATGGCGGCATACATGAACGCATTGGCATGGTGGATTACGAAGGATAAGCACTATGCTAAGAAATCCATCCATTATATGGATGCCTGGTCCAGCACGATCCAAGGTCACAACAACAGCAACGCACCACTGCAGGCGGCCTGGTCGGCCGCTAATTGGGTACGTGCCGGTGAAATCATGCGCTCGAGCTATAAACACTGGTCCAAGAAGAGTATCAACACGTTCTCTGACATGCTACGACACGCCTACCTCCCCCTCATCGAGGATGGCGCCCCGCGGAAGAATGGAAACTGGGAACTAGGTAGGTCCACTTCTTCTGTGTTACTGTCACTAGCGGATCTGCTGACGCTCGTAGTGATGATTGAGTCTACCATAGGGGCTGCCGTCTTCCTTGAAGATGCAGCTCTGTACGAAAAGTCCTTGGGGTTATTCTCCAGCCGGGTTCCTGCGTACATCTACCTGACCTCTGATGGGGAGTATCCCGTGCAAGGCCGTGGTGGGATCAATACCACCGCGGAGATTATCAAGTACTGGTACAATCAAAAAACCTTCCCAATTAGTGGCATCACGCAGGAGACCTGCCGAGATTTTGCCCACACCAGCTTTGGCATCTCATCCATCTCCCACATTGCCGAGACGCTGCGTATCCAAGGTATGGACGTGTGGAGATCCACGGACGCTGGTGCGCGTGTCAAGGCGGCCCTCGAGCTACATACTGCACTGGATTCAAAAGCGAAACCCGTTCCTAAGTGGCTGTGCAATGGCACTATTCCTGACACAATGAATCCAAGTTAGTGCCTATACTATCATTCAGAATATTAACTAGCGCGCTAACTTCAACAGTGTTAGAGCCAGCTTACAATGCACTCGCCTTTAACTTGGGTCACAAAATGCCTTTTACTAAGAACGTATTATTGAGTCAGCGTCCCGCGGGTATCAGCGAACCTCCACTATTTATTGGATTGGAGACACTGACAAATGCTGAAACGCCATTCAAACTATAAGGATATTGATATTTATGAGAGGTCGATTGAAGATTGACAATAATCGGACGCTCACGACGTCAGTGGCGGAGGTGGAACATAGCATACAGACGGCATGCGAGCGGTATGCCCAAGCTGGCACAAGAATATACGTCAACATCAAGACGCTGCCATAGACGCATTCACTGGCAGCTGTCAAGGTGTCGACGAGTCGCAGATACGTGTCGCTGCAGAAGAAACTAAGTCTCGCACACGACGGGAGTGAAATGAATGGCTTCTTAATGCCTGCGATTAATTAAAATGGCTCTCAGTAGCGTTAACATGCGGCGCGTCCGTGTTATGTCGATCAGACCCGGAGTGAGACATTTGGGTGGGTAGGAAAATTCGAAAATCAGCCTCGGCTGTCTTGGGGTAGTCCTGACAGTTATGCCGAGGAAGTTTCCTCAATAGGAAAACCCCGCCACTGGGTTGGACGCCTTGAAATACTGTTTATATATGCAAGCGTGCATTTCATCAAACATACCTTAGCCTAACTATTGTAAAACTCTTGCTATCTCTAAAACCATCTCCAAAATGCCACCTGCCGTTCACCAAGTCCCCTTCGCAGACCCTCCGTGGCTTAGAGGCGCCCCGTCGCCGTACTTCAACGCGTCGCATCGCAGATTCCAGGCTGCTTGTCGCGAATTCGTTGATGAGAACCTTAACAAGCATGCTCTGGACTGGGAAACAGCAGAGGAGGTGCCGTCTAACTTATTCGAGGTCTTTGCAAAGGGTAACTTTATCCTACCGTCTTTGCCAGCGCCTTTACCTGTAGAATGGCTTCGACAGCTAGGCATAACTCACATGCCCGGCCAGGTACCTGTGGAGGAATGGGACACTTTGCATACGATGATATATGCAGATGAGGTATGACACCACTCGAATGCATTATCACTCGTGATGCTGACTGTATTGAACACTAGATGAGCCGCTCCGGCCTTGCTGGGCCACCTGGCTCCATCACCACTGGCGTTGCTTTTGGTATCCCCCCTCTGTTGCATTATGCAGAGCCTCAGCTACAAGAAAGATTTCTCCCAGATCTCCTACTCGGGCGAAAGAGAATCTGTATTGCTATTACGGAGCCAGAGTGGGTTCAAAATGTCACTCAATGAGAGCTTTACTAATCCCATTTCTAGTGCTGGCTCTGACGTGGCCAACATCACCACGACGGCTACTCTGAGTGGCAACGAATATATCATTAACGGGACCAAAAAGTGGATTACCAATGGAATGATGGCTGACTACGCTAGCATGGCAGTCCGAACTGGTGGGGAGAACTCTGGAGGAAAAGGCATTTCATTAATCTTAGTCCCGCTCAAGGACTATCCTGGCGTGACCAGGAGACGACTCAAAGTTGCAGGGCAGATTGTGGCCGGAACCTCCTTTATTGAACTTGATGATGTGAGAGTTCCACGGGAAAACCTGATAGGGCGTGAGAACGACGGCATGAAGTATATCATGCATAACTTTAACCACGAGCGTATGTTCATCTCTGTTGGTGTCACCCGTCAGGCTCGAGTCGCCCTGAGCAGCGCCTTTGCATATTGTCTTCAGCGCAAGGCTTTCAACAAGGTCGGTTCAGAAGATGGAGTGGATATAATTCACAGCTGACATTGTCAAGACTCTCATGGAACAGCCCGTGGTACGTCACCGACTAGCTAAATGTGGTGCAATCCTGGAGTCGCAATGGGCCTGGGTAGAATCATTTGCATACCAGCTCTCCAAGATGCCCAAGGAAACAGCAGACCAAGAGCTCGGTGGCTTGACCGCTCTGTGCAAAGCCAACGCTGGCATTGTTCTTGACGAGTGTGCGAGATGTGCTGTTCTATTGTTCGGAGGCAACGGTTATACGCGTACGGGCAAGGGAGAGATTGCCGAGAGTAAGTTATCCAGTGGATGTTTTGATTCTGAGACATAGAACTGACACGACGATATAGAGATTTATCGAGAAGTTCCTGGGGCCAGGATTCCTGGTGGAAGCGAGGATGTCCTGTTGGACTTGGCGATTAGGCAATTGACTAAGCAGTTCCGTGCACAGCTAGCCAAGGAGACAGCCCAAGCCAAGATTTAAGCATAAGAAGAGGTCAAGTACGGTTGGAAAGCATTTATTAAGACCAAGGCAGTTCTACTCAGTCTCACTCCTTATCTGAAGAATCTATACTATTACCCTGCTACAGCTTTGTAGAGCGCTGTGGATTTACAGCAAAGTCCTTGGCGTTATAGCCGCTTGGCCATATTCCATTCTTCCCAGGCGCCAAAATTCCCTTGGGGTCTAATGCATTCTTGATTGTCGTATTGAGATGCATCTGAGCATTATTGTTGAAGTTGTAAGTCTGCGCAATCTGGTCCATCAATGCCAAATGAGTGCGATACTCGCCCCAGCCCTTCTTCGCCGCGTCATCAATTAACTGACTGATAAGAGCGTGCGCTCGACGGCATGACTCCGGATCAAGGCGATCAAAAACAAGACACACTATGTGATGCATCTCCCTCATTCCGACGACAAAAGTTCCGATGAAGTCGAAGCCCGCTTCTTCACAACGCTTGCGGGTTAAGGCATATTGAGCGACCGCGTCGTCGCCCGTGACTTTGGCGATGGGGGAGAAGAACAGGTGAGCTCCATTGGGCAGCCAGTTTCTGTTTAAATGCGGTTAATCGTCAAGTTTGATGTCGGGAGAGATGCAGAACTTACACCCATTCAAGCTCAGTCATGGTGGGAATTCCCTGCAGGGTAAGATCTCTAGTCTTCAAGACAATATTGTCAGGCATATCCTCTGGGAAATAAAACTTGGCCCCGGGGATGGCTGAGAAAGCACCCTTGACAACTTCCCACATAACCTTCCGGATGGGCTCAGGGCCGTAAAGCGCCCCATAGAAATTCCAGCGGCCTAGGTTGAGCTTCTCCGCGATCTCATCGAGTTCCTTATCATTAAGCGGCTTTTTCGAAGTCGTGTACTTGTCTCGAGATCCCTGCAGTTGTTGTCAGCCGGGCTCAAGTGGTTAAGCTGGGCTCATACCATGACAGCTGCATCCAAAAGTACATGTCTCACAGTGGGGACATTTTGGAGCACCATTGAAGTCCTAAGTGGTCGAATGATCTCAATGGCTTGATGAAGATCCTCATCTTTGGGAATAGTGATCAAGTATGATTGATACCCTCCAGGGTTTACCATGAGCCAGATACCCATCTTGACAACAATACCAAGAGACGATTGAGTGAAAATGCCGTCGTTATAGGGACCGAAGCCGTAGTTGAACAGTTGCCACGCCGAGTTGGGTTCCTGCTCGTGTGGAGGGGCGTTTGGATCCGCATCTGGGTTTGGCAAGGCACCCATTCCCGTACGGATTAGTGTGCCGTCGGGAAGGACAACTTTAGAGGGTCAGTCATAAGCATCCCTTGCAGTGAGGTAGCTATATGGGAGCTCTTACCTTCCATGCCGCAGTGCATCATAAAGTGATCACCTCCAGGCCGTCAATACTTGGTCGGTATAACGATGAAGTTGACTTACCATACGGAGTGTAGCCAACTCCCCTCTCTGTAGTGTTTCCAAGCACGGATCCGCCGCCAAGATCAGGAACATCGATCCACAGTTTGTCACGAAGGTTGTTGTCCACCAAGTACTGATGGAGATCTGCATATGTAACTCCAGGTTCAACCAAAGCATATGCACCATCAACATCAACCTTCAAGATCTTGTTCATATGTTTGCCAAGATCAAGGCCAATAGAGCCTGGAACACGGGGAGCCGCACCGCCGTACCCAACATTTCGGCCAATGGAGAATGGCCAAAGCGGAATCTCAAACTTATTGCACAGCTTGACGATTGCTTGAACCTCACCTACGTCGCGGGGGGTGATGACTGCTGAGGAGACAAAAAGCTGCTTCGAGGTTATGTCAAACATGTCATGCATCTTGCTGGGGTCGCGGTAGTCCTGCTTGTCCAGCTGGCCAGGGTTGGAAATGATGACAACATTTTCAGCGGTTGTAACTTCAGTGACTTCTGAAATGAATTGTTGGAAAACAGATGGTGCGATGCCAGGGGGCAGAACAAGAGGATTGACAGTAGTCATTCTGATGATAATGGTATACTATCTGAAGAATCGGCAAACTTAGAGTAAGCAAACCAAAATTGCTACTCGAGCAGACCTTAAATAGAAATCCCCGTAATAGGTAGCCGCGCATTTGGTATGCGTGAACCTTGGTGCTTGACTGGACAATGGTGGGTATTTTCCTGTTTGTCCGTTTGGCCGATGTTAGGTTACACAGCATCGAGGTGGAGGTGGGGAATTGTCCGACATGTGCATACGTCCCCGTCCTGATGCCGGACTTTCGAGTATCCTTTGGCGTGAACCGGCAAAGATCTGCTCAGGATACGACTTGTTTTCCAAAAGAGAAATGCATGCAACGTGTTAAACGTTCTTTGGCCGATCAGAAGAGATTTGCCTGTTATTGCTTGTCTCAATTTGCTATCACATCAGATCACTACAGAGCACTGGCAGTGGCGGTAATAAGAGCTGCAATGAAAGAATTTAAATAACTAATTACCTAATGAAATTAACCGATATTCAAGGTCTATGTTATCTTCTGATCCACTGGTACAACAACCTCGAAACTACAAAAGAGCAGAGAATAAAACCTATGATGGAAATTGTATAACCAATTTTCCAGATGTCTTGGAGAATTGATTGACCAAATCGTCGAGCTGGTCAAAGTTCACCGATTCCACAATAGGTTTTACCACGCCTCTTCGCACGAACTCAAGAGCTTCAAGTGTTTCTGTTCGTGTTCCCACTAATGTTCCCAGAAGATTGATACCACGGTCAATGAGAGTCAGCGGATGGAGACTCATCGCTTGATCTGGTGGAGGAATGCCAACGCAGACTAGAGTGCCAAACACCGCAACAAGATCAAGGGCGTTCTGATAGGCTCGACCTGACCCTGCAGTGACAATAACGGCCTTGGCTCCAGCTTCATTAGGGGTAAGCTTCCTCAGTTCGGCTGGCGTATCAGGGGATGCTCCATCAAAATATGCGTCGGCTCCCATCTTGATGCATGACTCTTTTGCAGGCCCAATATCAACAGCCGCAACGCGGAATCCCATGGCTTTTGCATACTGAATCCCCAGACCCCCAACACCACCTCCAGCTCCAACTATAGCAACCCATTCTCCCGGTGTCGCTCCACAAGCTTTGAGTGCTTTATATGCGGTAACGCCGCCGCACAGTGTTGGTGCAACCAGGTCATCTGGCAGCTCTTTTGACTCCGGTATCGTCAACACATAACGGCTCGGTACAATGCAGTGCTCTGCAAAGGTTCCATCCCACTTTCGCCCCGAGTTCTGCTGCTCCAGACAACGAACCTCACCGCCGGGCTGACGACAACAGTTGCATCGACCACAGACGTCCCTGACCCAAGCTATACCAACTCTATCGCCAATCTTGACACCCTCGGGATCTACTCCAGAGCCAACTTGTACAACGCAGCCCACGCCCTCATGGCCAAGCACCTCACGGCATGGACCGAGGTAACCACCCGCAAGGGCCATATCAGTGCCACACACGCCAGTAGCAGACAGTTTAACGAGCACTTCCCATGGCTGGAGTTTTGGGATTGGAACTGAGTTGATCTTGAACTGGAAACCGTCATTTGAGCGCTTTGTTATCGTTAGTCGCTGATGAACCAAACACTTGATATCACGATTTTACTTACTACCACGGTAGCTACCCGATGGTAAGACTCTTCAGCTGCCACGTCTCCCATATTCTGCGCTGCTGCCAGAGCTAATTTAGGGCTGTTTTGAGTCCACGTAACACGTAAAGGGCAATTGTCACTAGCTTGAGATGAAAGTTGGCGATAGTGAACGTTGATGATTTCAAGTGGAAGAAGTGTGATTAATGACAGGAAGATATTATTCCTCCAAGTCCCGGATGCCGCGAACAAATGCCGAAATGCCTCTCAGTAGGAACCGAAAGGCTGTGCTTTTGCGGGGTTTCGATATCTAGACACTAGCCTAACTTAGATCGTGGGGATGAGGCGGGATGCCGATCTCTCTTGCGGGGGTGGCAGATTTCCCGCCTCCACGTGTGCATCTTGACCAGCTTTTAGTTGCATGGGCACATCGAATCCTGCAGTCCAGTTTGTTCAGGCTCTTCTCTGCCATCAATTGTGGACTACGTGACCCGTGACTTCCCTATCATTGGATTGCTAGGTTGCATCCCTCATTTCTTCCAAATGGTACTGCCGCCTAAGTTCCCTGGCCCGACCTGATGACCTCGGTCAACACCATGCCTGATAATCAGTCCCAGCATTGCTGTCCTATCTGCTCTGCCGGGTTCACAAAATCAGGTATGCCATTTGAAATCAAGTTGCTTGATAGGATGCAGTGCTCACTAACAATGTTTCGTCAAGACCACCTTAGTCGACATTACCTGTCGCGTAAGCTTGTTACAGCCTGGTCGTTGTAGAGCATCAATACTAAAGCAACGAGGGCTCAGACGCAGATGAAAGGTCTTACCAATGCCAAGACTGCAGCCGCGGATTCAATCGCCGGTTAGTTTAAGCTCGATTGTTCTTTTTTTATTTCAATGACTGAAGCATAGCCATCAGAGATGCACTCCTTCGTCATTGGAGAACATGTGACAGACGCCTCAAATCAGGTTTACCGCTTCCATCTCTGGACCGGAAGAAGCGAGGAAGACCGCAGAATTCTTGTGAAAGATGCGTCAAGTTGAAAAGGAGATGCACGGGATCGCGACCTTGCAAAGCTTGCGCCGAGCAGAATCACGATTGCAATTATGTCCAAACACCAAAGAAGGATGACTTAATATCTCCACTGAAAGTGGGAAAAGGCCAGCAAAAGCACCAGGTTCTATCAGGACAGGACCTGCAAGTGCAGGGCGGGCCACTATTCCTATCACACTATGACTGGGTTTCGGAGTCGACGCCGGTCACCTCATTTCATCCTGTCCTAATTGTGCAACCTCAAGCAGCTTCTGAGACGGATGGCAACTCAATTCTAATGCCACAGGCTGGCTCTTATCTACCACAAGATGATTGGCCTAATTCGTATCATAGCCCGTCGCTGTCGCTGCTGACACCGAAGCCGACCTTTCCCCGTATGCGTCTCTGCTTTCTTGCAAGACTTACTTCGTCCCACGGTCTGGCGAATTCATTCAACTGCGACAATATCTGCGCCAGCACAAAGACTCATTCTGACCTCCTACATTATGGTAGCCAGCCCTCTCCCGAACCAATAGCCATTCCTGGAATGCCGGTCACATCGCCTTGGGTAAGTATAGGCCAATGGACACAGCCCCAGCAAGGGTTGACAGGACAACACTCCTTGTCAAACAAATGTGAAAATATTGTCAGAGGCGTCTTGGAAGCATCATCTCAATCGCCCGACTTCAAATGGTACAATTCCCGAAAACTGTCTTGTTCGAGATTCTTTTCTCCAAGAAATATTGAGTTATTCCTGACTTTGTTCTTTCAAACCTGGCATCCAAACTGGCCTGTCTTCCATAGACCGACTTTTGACTCTACAGCAAAGTCGCCAAAGTTGATAGCGGCCCTCTCACTGATCGGAGCCTCCTTGAGTCCCGACAGAAAGCACCATGATCAGGCAATGATGTGGCTGGAGACAGTCGAGAACTGGATCTTCCAGGACCCGGATCTCAGCGAAGACAGTATTGCTCAAACAGACGATGACGGCCAGGATTGCCAAGTTCGCCAGCGCCTTGACATATTGCAGGCTGCTTATGGTATTCTTCTGCTCATGAACTGGGAAGGTGACACAAAAATGAGACTCAGAGCTCGCAGGAAACGGTTTCCTGACATCGTCTTTGTTTCCCGCAGCCTATATCCCTTCGCGATGCCTAATACACGTGAGGAAGCATCCCTTACTCCACACAACCTCCACGATCACTGGACAGCGTTCGGATTACGAGAGGAGTTGATCCGTACCCTCTTATATACCTTCCTTCTTGACTCTGCATTCGTGATATTCTACGATATGAGTCCCCAGATGGTAATCAATGAACTGCAATTTGGCCTCGCGGCTACGGATGAGCACTTTGATGCTCCAGATGCCGAGACATGGTTCATATACACCCAAGCCGCAGCAGATAGATCGCTGGGGCGCAGCCAGGTCACGTTGTCTCAGTGTATTACCATGATTATGGGTGAGGACTTCGGTACTAGTCGATGGGAAGTATTTGACACAATAAGCCCATTGAATCTATTTGCTATTGCTAGTGGTAAGTTCCATGACATTAAAATAAGAACGACCTTACTGACACAATCCAGCATTCCACAATCTCATATACCATCACCAGAATGGACCAGACACAAGGTCAAGATCCTTGCCTATCACACGAGGGCTACAGAATTGGTTTCGAGTCTGGTCCAATCATAACTTATTCTCAACCCCCGAAAACTATATCTCCGTTCAAGCAAATGAATCTCAAACAAAACTCGGGTTCTTTCTTCATGCAGACGAGTATTGGTGTCTGGCGAATCTGTTTTGTAGCCAATTCGAGCGCGGTGTCAATCCGCACCAGTCCTTTGGCAATATCCATTCACAACGATCTCAAGGGATATCTGATATGGGCAACATACATAGCTTGATACTTCGCTTCCAGGATGTTGATCTTGGCGAGATAGTCTTGTCATAAAAGAATTACTTATTCTTCCTCTCCAATCTCTTTCGTTCGTCTGTGTTGTGAAGCCAGTCCAGCCAAGGCATTCCTCCAAAGTGGACGTCAAAACGCTCATGATGACGATCATGACGATAGGCTGCACCTCCAAAGAAGTCGAAGCCACTATGAACTGTCGCCGTTTCAATAAGCTGCCAAGCGACAAACGCCCACATGGTCAAGATGTGAGTTCTGAGCAGTATGGGCGGAAGGACAATAGGGATTGTGTTGGCTACAATATGCTCGATGGGATGGGCATACTGTGAGGCGAAGGCGACTGGTGCTGTGAACTTGTGATGGATTTTGTGGATGCGACGATAAAGGTATGGTATGTGAAACAATCGATGGGAATAGTAGAAGAGGACTTCTCGAGCAACTAAGCAGATAGCAAAGTCGCTTACGAAGCTGCTTGCAGATGGCAGCGATGCTGTGACCTGGAATGTTGATGGCATATTCCGCTGTGTCGCCAGAAAAGCTAGGGATAGCTGCAGCCCAATGACTATGAGCTGATTTCTCAAAGAGATCAGGACAGAGTCCAATATCTCTGAGCCTTTAGGTTGCTTTGGTGGAGGTTGTATCTTGTGTCTCGCCGCAAAGTCTGGGGCAACATGATCAAGGAGAACGAAAACGGCTGACGGAATCCACCAGAAAATGATCTGGACAAGGCAGCTGCCCACGAACTCGATCTTGAAGGGATCATAGGTAGTGACTACGTTGGCCCAGAGTTGAGACATTTCGACTTCGGCTTTGGCAGTTGATTGATGCTTGAACTGAAGGATCATGAGGTCGAGAGACGTAGATATACTTTGCTCAACGACTAACTCAATCGAGGAGGAGCAAATCAGAGGCGCTTTGATACCCCGCAATCTTCCAAGTCTAGTACTCATAAGGAAGTCGTCTCAAGAGTCTCTGGGTTCGCTTTGCCTTTTTAAGTCTAACCTGTACAGCTTCACACGGTGCCTCGGTTGGCTTGAGTGGCGTCATGATCCAGGTGGCGATCCACATGAATTATCCTGACCCTGCCCGAGGCTCCGTTTTACAACTAGAGGACTATTGGTAATAGCATGAACAGTGATTGGTACAACTTGTGTAGTCTCGAATTGGCAGGCGGCTATATGAGAGTCATGGCATGCTGATCGGGGCCCGCGGGTCTCATATCTTAATAGATAACCACTCCGACGGAGTCACAAGTGCATGGCTTTCGGCCATCTCAGCGCCGTTGTGTTCCCCAATGCCTTTCAATCTACTGTACTGCTTCCAGGGGAGGCCTGTGACCTGCCAGCAACTATAACGAGAGGCAGGTTTATGATACCCACTCAGCCTTCGACCGCCCTCTTCGTCCGGTCGGAACATCCCAACCAATACTCGACTTCTCAAACTTGAATGCAGGTGCCAGCACTTTGAAGTCCTCATCCAATCCGTATTCCTTGCCACTCATGTCCCAGAAGTACTCGGGATGCTTAAATATTTCTGGGCGAATCTTCTGTAACGACTGATGTGTCTTTCCAACGAGCGCACCCATGTCGTCGTAATGGCGAGGGTTGAAGTGCAGGTCCCGGCTTCTAAGAGCCTTCTGCTGGCCCTCGGAGTACGAGCCGAGACGATAATACCAGATGTTGTACTGCGTGAGGCTGATGTCGATGTCAAAAGTGACGTCTTCTTGGGTGCGGACTAATAATGCTTGGATGGCAGCCGCGGCTCCTACTAATCCAGTCTGATAGTCCGAGTTGGCTGAGGCATTGTCAGAAACGAGAACATGAGAGTTCATAACACGGTGAACTTACGAAAAAGTGGAACAACAGCCTCGTCGAGACCAAGAAATTTGCCCTGTAGGTATGACAGTCCTACCAAACAATCGCTGATTTGCTGCCATCCCGAACGGTACGACAACGGCCCTTTGAAACCATAACAATTCTCCCTCATATAGATCAGACTTGGGCTCAACTCACGTAAAGACTTGGAGTCGAAGCCCAGCTTTGCCAAGGCACCGGGACGGTATCCATCAACAAGAACATCAGCATCTTTTATAAGCTGAGAAAGTGTTTCCCGCCCCTCAATTGTCTTAAGATCGAGGTCAACGTCTCTCTTGCCAGTCTGAAGATCCGGCATTGTCGCCGAGTACTCGGGTAGCCTACTGCAGGAGACACGGATGACATCGGCGCCGAGAACACTGAGGATCTTGGATACTGCTGGAGCTGCAATAACACGAGATAAGTCCAAGACTCTGATACCGGCGAGTGGGCTATAGTTCTGACTGTCTTTGGCTTCGGGCCAAGTCTTTTTCGGTGCTGGCACTCGAGTCGATGTCCATAAAGGTTCTTCCGACATGATCTTACCATGCTCACTTGCGAAGAACTCATCGGGCGTACAGCAAATCACACCAGCTTGCTTGTACTTCTCGTTGGCCACCTTTTCGATATCCTGGGAGTCCCATTGTGCAACCTTTTTGGTATAGATCTGGAAGGCTTCTTCAGTGCTAACGTCACTGTCCTCAACACCCAACATCTCCATCGTAGGCACGGCATTCATAGATCCATGCAGATGATACCATCTTCCATCCTTGGTACGATAAACATTTGTCGCATATCGCCTGACTGGCTTGCTCATCTGATGGAGGTCCATTTTGGCAAGCTCTGCTAGCATCTTGCCGTTCTGCGTAAAGTGCTTGCCGCCGATGGTGGGTAGTAGCACTGATTCAAGGAAAAGCGTTGCAAGGTCCGTGTTGATCTCAACATTCTGGTAGCCGATGCCATAGCGCTCGGCTGCGACGACATTTGCAGCTGTTGCTACCAGCGCATTGAGGGCCGCGCTCGACTCCGTAATCTTGAGAGGTGTGAGGATGAAAGGTTGGTCGTCTTCTCCCACAAACTTGACTTTCTCAGCGGCTTTGACGAAAGAGTCTGGAAGTTGTAATCTGGGATCCTGAAGGAGAACTTTATGTAAAATTCGACTAGTTTCGGTGAAAATAGAGTAAGTTGACATGGCGTCGGTGAGTAAGGGGTGATTGTTGGGAATTGAGGTTGTACAAGGATAGTTTGGAACAAACTCAAGATTGATGCAGGTCAAGCTATATCTCACGTCACAGCCGGGGACTTAAGTAATCCTCTCGGCTAACTGGGACCGAATATTTCTTCCACTGTCTTTCAGGTCAATGATGTCTTTGCACTGCTTGGCGGGTCTCTCCGGAGTTCTGGGGCTTGATTCTACTTCCGGAGTCTTGCACCGGAGTTCTGATGGCGGGCTTCGGGACACAGCCAACTGTAACACAGGGACAGTTACGTCACCAAGCAACTAATAGAACAAGTGACTGACATACTCAAGTACGGAGTACTGGTTGCCGGTTGTCTCGGTTATGGTACTTGTGCCTTGAGAGTCGCATCATCCGAAATTGCGGGGTGTTATAAAGATAGCTTATGCTCGACGCTTCTCAACCCTACCCCCCGGAGCAGGGCTTGGTGGCTATACAACACAGCGCACTACACCTTACTTCCTCACTCAAGTAGTCACAGGCACAGAATCATGATGCATTCTAGCAAAGAATGGCGCGCTGGAGAATTCGGCATCAGGCCTGTACGAGTGGCTAACTGTTCGGGTTACCATGGTACGACAAGTCACTAATAGCCGAGATATTACTAACCGTTAGTTTCATAGGAGATCCTGCCATTGAGATGTATAAGCAGGCTACGTTAGGTGATGTTGACTTTATCACTGGTGACTACCTTGCTGGTAAGCGTTGGGGTCCCGGAACCTAGATAGGCTGCGTTGCTTACAAGAACCAGAGGTCAACATGGCCAATAATGCAGAGGCATATTCGAAAGGACAACATCCAGGTTACGAGGCTACTGCATTGAAAGGCCTTGAACTCTCGATCGATACCATCGCAGAGAAGCGTATCAAAGTTGCCATCAATGGTGGAGCACTGAATCCTGAAGGTCTCGCTGTGAAGGTAGCAGCTTTGGTCGGACCTTCCTAAGACTTTTCTATTTAACACCGCGGACTGACGCGTTACCAGGTTGCCGAGAAGGCTTACGATCTCAAGGTAGCCTACGTTTCCGGCGATAACGTGCTCCCCAAGCTCGGCAGACATATGCCGCAAGACAGAGAAAATGCATTGGCTCATCTTGATTCCTTAAATAGTCATGTCACTGTTACTCCTGAGACCTACATATTTGCCAAAGGTGGCGATGGATCTCGGGGAATAGTGTCTGCTAATGCTTACCTCGGTGCCCACGCCATATATGAAGCATTTCAACATAGCGCCGACATCATCATATGCGGCCGAGCTTCTGATGCCAGCCCCGTCATCGCCTGCGCATGGTACTGGTGGTCGTGGAGCAACATCAACTACGATGAACTAGCCGGTGCCCTAGTCGCAGGACACTTGATTGAGTGCTCAGCCTATGTTACCGGCGGTAACTTTGCAGGCTTTGACGCTTTTGATCTTGAGAACTTTGTTGACCCGGGTTTCCCGATTGCTGAGATTGCGAAAGATGGCTCCTGTGTCATCACAAAGCATGAGGGTACTGGTGGTATGGTCACTGTTGATACATGCAAGTCTCAACTCGTATATGAGTTGCAGGGCGATGTGTACATCAACAGTGATGTGAAAGCCTACCTGGGAGATATTGAAATGGACCAAGTTGGTCAAGACAGGTATGCAAAGTCCCGAGTCGTATCAGTGTCGCTAACTTGATCAAAGAGTTCGTGTTCACGGAGTTCGCGGTGCGCCACCACCAGATACCACTAAACTCGCACTCTTTTACAAAGGAGGCTACGAAATGCAGGCCTTATTCAACGCAACGGGTCACAACTTTGAGCAAAAGTTTGCCCTTCTTGAAAAGCAAGTTCGCTTTCATCTTGGTGAAGAGAGGCTCAGTCATCTCGACTTTCTCGAGTTTCAGAGGATTGGGGTTCCAGCTGTGAATCCTACAAACCAAAACAGCGGAACCGTCTATCTCCGCATTTTCGTTCAGTCAACAAAGGCAGAAGCTCTCCAGGCGATTATGATGGCGATTGGAAACATCTCATTGAAGCATTACTCAGGTAAGGTCGTCCAAGGAGTGGAAATAATGCCACAGTCACTGACTTTTATGTAGGGTTTCACAGCTCTTTGGACTTCCGCTCTGCTATGCCTCGTCCATACCTGGCGTATTATCCAGCCCTCTGGCAGCAAGCCAAACTTGAAGAAAAGTTCCATTTTGTGGACGGAACCGGCACAACGAAATCTTTCAAGACTGCACCTCCTCCTCAATTTGAGATTATGGAAGAAAGGGCATCGTATGACACTAAATCACCAACGTCTCTTGATGGTGGAGTTCTTGAAGTGCGATTGGGCAGTATCGCCCTGGGCCGTTCTGGAGACAAGGGCGCGAATTTGAACTTTGGGTTGTTTGTTGACACGCAGGCCAAGTGGGACTGGCTGCGCTCATATATGTCTCGAGCCAAGGTGCAAGAGCTTTTGGGAGAGGACTGGCGCCCAGAGTTTTCCATCGAGCGTGTTGAGTTTCCCAAGATCTTTGCTGTGCACTTTGTCGTCTATGGTATCCTTGGCCGTGGAGTCAGTAGCTCCACGAGATTAGATGGGTTCGGAAAGGGATTCATTGATTACTTTAGGGATAAGGTTGTTGAAGCGCCTGCCTCTATCTTGCAACGCAGTCACATCTAGACCCTAAGCAATCTATCTATCAATCTACACATTTTCTGAATCCCAACTCAACAGGTGTTGCACTGTGCCAATTCCGGATTTCTCTTACCCACCGACTCTACCTACTCACATAAACAGATATTCTCTCATTCTTCACCCACCCTTGATGTCTTACACATTGGATCCTCTGTAGTGGAGATTCACATACATGATACAGGTATTCCCTTGTCTCGTTTGGTGGACCCGTCCGGAGTTTCAGTACGCTATGACACGCAAGTCTCGGAGTTTTGCGCACTAGCGAACAGAGCCGAGGCACAAAACAAGCCCTATCAGAATTAAAGTTTATAGTGGTCATGGGTCGTGAAATGGCTATTCCATCCCCTCATGACCCGGAATTCTCGTCTGTTGACTTCTAAACTCCGAAAAATGAACAACCGCGGCGACCGTCGACGTCGCCTTGCAAAGGTACCCATCACTCGCCGTGTCACGGTAGAATTTGCACGGATATTGACTAATTCCGTGGTGCCAGGCATGCGATCATTGTCGGAAAGGCAAGGTCCGCTGCGACGGAACCCGGCCAGTTTGTGGACGTTGTCGGGGTTGCGGAAATGACTGCCACTATGCAGACGTTGACAAGCCTGATCCACGTCAACGACGATCTAAAGTATCATCTCGACATTCGACAGGCGATTTAATTGAGGCAGAGAGTTTTGAAGGAGTCAATGCTGCTTCAACCTTGTTGTCAGACTCTGTAGTCGTTCAAACGGTCGCACATTCTCAGTTACATCTTGAAGCCCATCATGAGTTTCACAGCTTCACAGAGTCGAGCCCCGGTCAGACCTTGACAGCAACGGATACAAGCCCTCGGGACACGATAGTTGGTGGCAATGGAGATATGCGCTACTTTGGTAGGTTTGCATAAGCACTTATACCTTCATGGGCTTATTCAATACGTCTACAGGTCCGCCATCGGGCATATCCCTGGTGTCCACGGCTACTCCACGCAAATCAGGACAGCATACACCAGAATCATGGTCCAAATGGACACACCCATCTATTGAGCCCTTATTCACAAAGCAGGTCATGAAGCCTCTTCCATCTTGGACTGAGGCATTCTCTCTTGTTAGTGAATTCTTCGCTCATGAACATCAAGTCTTCCCATGCTTTAATGCACCAGCATTCATGTGTCTACTAGGCCAGCAGTACTCAGGGACGTGTACTGAGAGTCCAGCGTGGTGGGTCTCGCTCAACTCTGTTCTTGCAATCGCACAGCGTCGTCGGGCGGAGGCAGCTCAATCGGCAGAAGCAGAGGATCTAGCCTGGGCCTATGCATCAAATGCACTTGCCGGGACATGGGATGTTCTCATGCGTAGTACACAGTTGTCTTCTGTCCAAGCTCTGCTGGCCATTGCCTGGTTCTTTATCGGAACACCAAACCCGCAGCCCAGCTTCATGCTCGTTGGCTGCGCTGTGCGTCTTGCACACTCAATAGGCATACATGTCGAGAGCCAGGATCCTTCTGTAAGTCCAGCAGAAGCAAATATGAGAAAAAAGGTCTTTTGGATCGCGATTTGTCTGGACCGGGAACTATGTCTCCGAACTGGAAGGCCCCCTTGTCACGATCTCAGCGCTGCCTACGTTGACCCACCAATGGGTTCTTTGGATGAGACGGAAATCATCAAGACTGTTGATGGGCATGAACTAAACCTCTTCAAAGGTCAGATACAACTAGCCGTGATCCAGAGCGCGATTTACCAAGATCTTCATTCAGGCAAAGCCGCACCGAATTGCGTTGCAGATTCAGTGGCGGACCTACTACAGAAGCTTGAGAATTGGCGTATTGAATTTGCACCGACTCTCAATCATGGTTGTGCTGCGAGGTGCGAGCATCATGGGTTGATGCGACTGTACTTTTCCTACTACAATGCCGTCATCGTTGTGAGCCGCGCACACAGCCTAACTTTCTGGGTATCGCCAAATCACCCGGAAATTCTAGCCCTTCCTTCAAAGATGAGAGACTCCATAGCGGATTGTCTCAACGCGTCCCGATGCATCATTGAGTTAACCAAACTTATACCAGTCACATGGAAGAGCTTGCACTGGTGAGTTCTATCAGGCCATAGCCTTGATTAATGACTAATTAGCTAAAGGGACGTTATTCCGATACCTATGAGTGCTGTTGTTATCCTCTGCATCATGGCAATTAGGACTCCTATGAACGAGTTTGCGACGAATGACACGCATTTGGTTGGTGACGTCATGCAGATTTTCAGAACACTAGACGAAGCAAACGGCAATACCTACCTTACCCAAGTCCGAAAGGTCTGCCAAGAATTATACAGAAAGGCTTGTTACGCTGTGCAATCTTCAAATTCACAGCTAGTCGAGTCTATCAATGTAGAGATTCCTGCTTTTCAAGCTTCCTCGAATGCCAATCAGCAAGAAACTGACCAAACACGTCATACTGACAGCATGTTTGAGATCAATCTAGATGCCTTTGAGCAGACAATGCCTTATCCACTTCCGATGGTTTGGGACTTGGATACATCACTGTGGAATTCAATTATATAGGCCGAATTTAAATACTATTTATTGTATGACAATCTTACTGTTGCGACAAGGCGATTAGGAAAAACAGTTATGACACGTTGGTCGTTTGAGCATAAAGAATTCCTGAGACGTAGTTATGGATAGAATCTTTCAAAGGTTACTGGATCAGACAACGAACTGGCACCCAAGAATAGGCCAACAGATGGAGGCTCATCTCTTGAGACTCCTTAGCCTTGGGTTTTATTGTATGGAATACATAAGGCTTGTAATTCAACAATTTGTATAGCATTACCGGGTAGGTCTGTTACCAAACCAACTAAATTCGCCAACCCAGGAGGTCTACTCGCGTTAAGCGAGACGCGACGATTGGCTACAGTCTGATAAAAGAAGCTACGCCGATCTAAAATTATCCTGTGGCGAATGAGATCGACTGTTCATGCCCCGTATTGCTGACTCAATTTTACGCGTTTCTTTTTCGTGTTTCAAACGTTCAAGAGTGGAAAAGCAGTAATGCCGGGGTGCAGTTACCAATCATGAAGTAGATTGAGTCTGTACTCCGTACAGTAACCTCTAGTTAGAAGCTGAACGTGGGTAATCTATTGACCCTCAAATGGTTTTATTTGATGTGATATATAACGCAAGAAGTGTCTTCTTCAACTATTTCAATTGTCAGTAACAAAACCGGACGTCAACATTCAACGCGATGACATGATGAAGAGCTGCCATGACCATTCTTTGCTGTATTTCCGGTTAACCCGGCCGGAAGTTGCGTGCCGCAATTAGTCTCGGCACGAAAATCCCGGGTTTAGCTTTACTAGACCTTGGTGGCGGAGCAGAAGCTACATGGTGTCACATAGCCAAGAGCCCTATTTCCAAGGTACTGCGTAGCCACTTAAATCAAGAATTCTGCCCCAAGGTACGTAAGCCTAGGCAATATCACCTCCACTAGCCAGGGAATAAAACCAAAGTTGGGTAAGACATGGCTAGCATAGCTTGCAGAAGTGTGCAACCTTGACTAAATGACGTTTGTTCAATTGGGCTTGATAAATAGTTCTACGAGACCATGGCTCTCACCAAGTGCCTCTGCCGCCTGCTTGCATGTAAAAAAGCTACCAATTGTAAAAATGGTTTCGCAACACGTCTACGACTTATGCCAGGGTAAAGAAACCGTGAGCTCCGTCTTAGCAAATGATCCAAGCCAAACACCAGGAAATGCCATCAAGAAGCTATACGGTCATCACGAGCACGCACTACATCACAAGATCTCAGCCAACGAGGACACAGAGAAGAGCGAAGATGCCATCCAAGCCGCCCTCCAATGCGGTCGTTGGGGCCCAACGACCCCAAGTCCGTTGTTCCTCCAAGCATTCGCCGACTCGCTACAATGTCTGAATGAAGACCCAATGGCAGGTGTCGTGTCGCCGCCATTAATGGGTTCTCATGGAACTATGCCTCTCACAGTCATTGCTCCCCTTGCAGATGTCATGCGCCACTGCTCGAATCTCATTGTGCGGGCTGAGAAGGAAGTCTTCTTCATCACATGTTCCTGGGCACCGTCAGTAGCCCAAGCTCTAATCAAGGATTCTCTGATCGAGCTCTCGAAACGAGCTGGAAAGACTGGGAGACGAGTGGTTGCTAAGATCATGTATGACAAGCCAGGACCATGCAACGCCACCAATCCACATCAGTTTGTCAAACCAAAGGCGTACACCTCAAAGACGATCGACTTGCCTTCACCTGAGGAGATACCAAATGTCGACCTGGAGGTAGTCAGCCTCCATCGAATATTTCTGGGCACTCTGCATGCCAAGTTCTGCGTTGTGGATCGCAAGATCGCTGCCGTTATGAGTAACAACACCGAAGATAACGATAACCTGGAGATGATGGTCCACGTTGAAGGGCCAATAGTTGACAGCATATACGATACTGCCCTGATAACCTGGCAAAATGCCCTTCACCCAGAACCTCCATCTCTTCAGACACCTGCAACTGAGGGTAGATTGCCTACCTCTCCCAGTAGTTCCACAACGACGGAAAACGAAGCCTCACATCTAAGAGACTTTACCACTATACAAGCTGATATTGAGCAACCCCTACCGGAGCATTTCCCAGATCGCCCTCACTACGACGATGACATAGAGGGAGAGGTCAAGCGTATGCAGTCTTGTTATGCCCTGAAAGAGGGTGAATCGCGTCTCCAGGCAGCAAATCGCCAGCTCAACCTTGCAGTGGAGCATCCAATTGAGCCCACGGGACCCGAGATTGACGCAGGAGACGAAATGACACCATACATCTCGACAATTGGTGATGGAAAGCCAGTTCCGATGGCACTGGTATCTCGACCGCCATACGGGGCCATCGACTCGAAAAGCGTGCATGTGCCCCAAAACGAAGCATGGCTATCGTTGATCAGGAATGCCAAACACAATATCTTCATCCAAACGCCCGATCTCAACGCTGCTCCATTGATTCCAGCACTCAAGGAAGCGCTGAAGAGAGGAGTAGAAGTTACATACTATGTGTGTTTTGGCTACAACGATCCGGGAGAAATGATCCCTGGGCAAGGCGGAACAAATGACCAAATCGCCCAAAACCTCGTTTCGTCCCTCACTAAAGATGGCCCTGAGCGTAAATTGTTGCATATATACAACTACGTAGGAAAGGACCAAGACCACCCCATCCATCACTCCTTCAAGTCTCGATCCTGTCACATTAAGCTTCTGATCGTTGATGGCAGTGTCGGCATACAAGGAAGTGGTAATCAAGACACTCAATCTTGGTTTCACAGTCAGGAGATCAATCTCATGATCGACAGTGAGGAGATATGTCAGAAATGGAGAGAATGTATTGATAGGAACCAGAACACAAAGAGGTTTGGCAGGGTGGCTGAAGATGGCATTTGGAGGGATGCTGAGGGGAAGCCTGGAAAAGGGTACATGGGAAATCCAGGAACTGTTATGGGCTTGGTTAAAGGTGTTTATGGTATGGCAATGAAGATGAAAGGTGCAGGAGGTTTCTAGTAAATGCTTAATGGAATTGCAACGGTTGTATAATCTTTGATCCTATACCTGACGTCACTTTGGAATGGTTCGGAAGACGCTGAATGTGGATAGGTTTGTCTGTTATGTCAAAGAAGAATACGAGACATATAAAAGGCTCCAAGATACAGTCAAACAGGCCCCTCACTCTATAGTCTAGGAATAAATATTGAATTACAGTAGATACTGAATAGACCTGATTAAAGAACCCGCATCTGTTTATCCGCAACGGCCAGTGACTCATGTAAGCTCTAACCCATGTTCACAACAACCAATCACTGAATCTCATGCTTTTTATTAACTAGCGATGACCACTAACCCCGCAGCTTACAAGAGACGTCATATCTTTCTTGCACTTATTTCTCTCTATTCGAATCTTACTCCTCCAACTACATCGACAATGTCATCCGCAGTGGACATCCAATCACTCCCTTCCGAAGTGCTCAGGAACATTCTTCTCTTTGTGCGTAACGAGAAGAGTGGCCGAGGCTCAATTAAAGAGTGTCGCTTAGTTTCACATTGCTTCAACAATGCTGCATCGCCATTGCTCCTTACAGAGGTTTCTGTTTGCCTTACCTCAAAATCCTTCTCTCGTTTAGAATATGTTTGCCATAACCCTATTTTTAGCAAGTCAGTGCAAAGCGTCAGCATAATTACATCTTACTACGAACCCGAATTAGCCTGCAACAGGCCACTGTTCATGCTCGAGGCCAAGGCTAGACTGCTTCGACACGTAGAAACCATGGAACGGTCGAGATACTACCGGAATAAATATCCTCACACGCAAGAACAATCTCGGTGGCTGTCAAATATGGCTTGGAGAACAGAACCCGAATTCGAACAACTTTTCAGTGACCAAGTTGACGAAGAATCACCAACACCTACCCAAAGGCTATTTCTCAAGCTTTACGATCTATACAAAGAATTGTACAATGACCAACAGCAGCTTCGAGAGGGACAAAACCACATCACTCGGTTATGCGCCGCCTTAAGTTCATTATCCAACCTGGTCTCCTTGGAGCTAAATGATGTTAGAAACATGGGAGGCATGGAATACTTGGATGCAGCTGACTTTGCCGATACTGGATATGATCATACGATACTTCAACACTTCAGCCCTATCTTGGGCAAGTCAAGGTGGTGTGGCTCTTTCAAGACAATCCACACTGCGACTCCACCCGTTGAGATGATCGGAACGCTATGCTCTGAACTTGCAGACAAAGGCCTGAGACCTAGGATAATTCGCCTCCGCTTGGTCCCTCCGCCTAGCATGAAAGCCTGGCAATTATCACCATCGCAGCAGACTGGACTAAAGAGTCTGGTTTCTCAAGTCACGAAACTAACATTATATGTGGATTTCCAGGCTCGAAGCTTTCAACTCAAAGATAACCCTAGGCACGAGATGCTTGCACTTTGCTCTATCACTCAGTCATGTCTGAGTGCACCTCACTTGGAGGATACGCATGTGGAGTTTATTGGTTATCCTCCGCTTAATATGAGGCCAACTGTTTCTTTGAATGATATCCTGCCAGATCGCTCTTCGTGGCCACGGCTTCAATCTCTGAGCCTACATAACCAACCTTTCACAGTGATGGAGCTCGAGTCGTTGGCTACTCGACACTCTGAGACTCTGCGCGACTTGGACTTACAAGGTTGCTGGTTGGTTGAAGGCAGCTGGGCTGATGTAAAGGAGATTGTTCAAGAGCAACAGAATCTGAAGAAAAGTAGCATAAAGTACCCATCAGGTGGAAACCAGTCTTGACCACATATATTAAGTTAGATAGAGTAAAAGCCCTTCTCGTTCCAGAATGCAATATAACGCTTAATTATATCCGGGCTTAGCGTAACATAATGAATGCCACTACCTGTAAGAGCCTTGATTGCATTTCTCGAGTCGTATATCGGAGAATGCTGGCTTACCTCAAGCCTTGTAAAGTTTCCCAAGACCTTTTCTTCCAGCAGCGGCATGACAGGCGCAAGAGGATCATCGGGAAGCATCTCTTCCGACAATCGTGCGATCCAGTCAGGATAGCGTGTGAGCTCGACTCTGTAGCCAGCTTGGCAGATAAGAGAGCAAGTCTTATTCACAGACACTGAGTCTTCAATCTGTGGGGCGACGAGGCAATATGACTTCCCGATATTCTTTGCTGAGCGTGAGATATGTAACATCGCCTTGACTACATAGTCAACTGTAACATATGCCGGATCGAGATCGATCTTGAGCCATGCACCAAGCCTGATGCAGCTGGAAATGAGTCGCGAAACAAGGTCGTTGGGATTACTCGCTCCCGTGACCGAATGGCCTATGATGAAGCCGGGCCGATAGATAATGATTGGAAAGCCCCGGTCTCTCATGCGCCGAACCATTCCCTCAGCCGTCCACTGGCTCTGGGAGTAGCCCACGTCGTATCTCACGCCTTGAATATGGGGGCCGAGAGGTTCGTCTTCCAAGACTCTCTTTGTACCTAGAAAGTATCCTGTCTGACCCCATGTATCGATGCTAGACACGTAGTGAAATGTCTTGCGTCGCCCCCGAGCAACAAGACGGAGCATGTTCCGAGTTCCGAGGATGTTGGTATCGTAGTGCTCATGATACGAGTCGCAGAAGTTGATCTTGGCAGCTAGGTGAAATATGGCGCTGGACCAATTGGCAAGCCAGTCAAACTTGGTTGACCCCAGGCCGAGATCTCGACTCGTGATATCCCCTGGGAGTACCATGATCTTGGTAGTTAAAGCATAGTCATGAGGCCACAGATCATATTTCTGCATATTGGCTTGAAGGCGACGAGCAGCTTCGGCCTCTGTTTTACCACGAACTAGGCAAGCGACCTGTTTGACATTTGGGTGACGCAGAAGCTCATCGAGTAGAAAAGCACCAACAAAACCAGTCGCACCAGTCAAGAAGACTTTACCCTCATTTGGATCTTCCCAGTTTGGTGTCTCCTCGATGTCATCTACCATGTCGACGTCCTTGATCCATTTATCTGCATCGTTAGGTGCAGTGATGGACTCTGCGTCACTCTCGAGAAAATGAAGCAAACTTGCAAAGCGGGAGTGGCAGTACAGATCATGCATGGAGATGAGGCGCCCCAAATGCTTCTTGATGCGGGCGATAAGGGCAGCGTTTTGGAGAGAGGTGGCGCCAAGGGCCATGAAGTCGTCATCGTCCTTGACAGGCGAAACACCCAGAATGTGCTCCCAAATAGCCTTCAGTGTAGCCTCTGTTGATGAAGCAGAACCATTTCCATTCGTGAGGATGGAATTCGAAACGGTTGGTCCTCCTTTAGGGAGGCTCCCCGAAAAGGCACGACGATCAATCTTGCCCCGTGAGTCCACAGCAAGATCTTCAACGATCTCAAATCTATCAGGGACCATGTAATGTGGGAGTGTGTTCCGGGCAAACGATACCAGATCTTGCGATTTGGTACTGGCTTTGTCATAAGGGACAACGAACGCGACTAGAACCGCAGCACCGTCCGCATCTGGTGCTGGCCGATTCACGACAATGACAGATTGAACAAGTTCACTTTCGACAAGACTTCTTTCAATCTCTTCAAGTTCTACTCGAAAGCTTCCGTGTTTCAATTGGTTGTCTCTGCGCCCGATGAAATCGAGGCCGCCGCCGTCATCTCTCCATTCGGCCACGTCGCCAGTTCGGTAATACCGAGTATGAGAGTCGCCCTCCTCTTCCCGCGTATCGATAGACCCAACGACCACTGAAGGCTCGAGTTCGATAAAAATTGACTCATCATGAGGTTGCTGATTCAGATAACCTTGTGTTTGTTGAGGCCCAGCGATACAGATCTCGCCTCGCTGCTTGGCATCTCGAATGACCCGCTGAGATTGATCTATGAGGACAATCTCCATCTGGCCGACGGAATGCCCAATACCAACCCGGTCACGCAGTGTCTCCTTGATATCGACCTCTTGCATCGTCACAAGGGTTGTACACTCAGTCGGGCCATACGTGTTCCAAAGATGCTCTGGAGGATTGTGCTCAAGAACAGCACGCATGGCCGTCCTATTGGCAACATCGCCTGCAGTGAGCAGATGTCGAAGACAGTGAAAGGAACCAGGCGATGACTTGGCGACGATATGGAAAAGAGCGGCAGGCATAATCATGATGGAAATCTTTTGACGTTCGAGATAGGTCTTCAGGGCAGTAGGATCAACTACTGTAACCTTGGGAACGACGACGATAGTGGCACCACTGAGAAGTGTAACCCAGACTTCGAAGAGGCTCAGATCGAAGCCAGGGTCGTTGAAAGCAGCCACCCGGTCTTCGGATTTCAATGGCGTCACGGGGGTATGAGTTGCCAGGTGCATTATGGCAGAACTGCTGATTTGGACGCCCTTGGGCTTACCAGTTGAACCAGAGGTAAACAGTATGTGCGTGAGTCGTGATGCACTCTGTGAAGAACCAGAGTCGCTTGCATCAGCGGACAACTCCGAGGCTGATGCATCACTGAGATGGAGAAGAGTAATACCCTCAGAGGAGAAGGTTGAATTCTCGTCGCAAATGACGTACTGAGCATTGGCATCGCTCAGCATATTTGCGACGCGATGAAATGGTGCAGTGGGGGAAATTGGAACACAAGTTCCACCAGCAAAAAGAATAGCCAGTTGCGCGATAACTTGACGATGATCAACATCAAACAAGATCCCCACAGAGTCGCCCTGCTTGATACCGCGCTCCTGTAAGAAGCATGCAATTGTTCTGGCAGAATTGACAAGTTCACCATAAGTGATAGAGCGAGCGCCATCGATGACAGCAACAGCCTCTGGAGCCGTAGTGCCCCAAGAAACAATCTTGTTCTCCATTGTTATGGTTTGGACGAATGGCAATTGGATTTTGAAAGTTGGAAAAGGAATTATAGGTTGATGTTTGTTTTTGTCAAACCAGTCGCTGATGCCACGTCTTGAACTTCTTATTCTTTGCTATCCGACATATGAGAGACTGACCTGGATCCGTAGCGTGGCGCTGCGGGGCGGGTTAGAGGTTCTCGCTCTGGTTGTTGGTTGTTGGTCTCAGACAAACAACAAGCTACAGAAGAAGCAACTAATGCAGCGCTAAAGCGGTTTGGCAGCCTCCAGACCCATGAGGCAGACAGTCGGCGATGTGTTGTCAACTATACACAAACACAAACCTGCATCAGAATCAGTCAATGCAACCCTAAAGGTGAACTGGCGAGTTCTAACTAGCTGCTCAGAAACGGGCGGCAACGATGGCGGTTTCGATGGACCCAATTATGAGATCATGTTAGTCGTAACACAGGCTGGCTAGTCATGTCCTGCAAGAAAAAGTGACTCGCCATATGTGATACCTCAAAACAAACATGAAGCCCAGGCCGACGAGTCAATAGTGTCATGGGATATCCTGCTGGAGATCTTCGTGTTCCCAAACAGCGTCACACAGCGCCCACACCGATGGACTTGATCCTCTCATGGGATGTCTTGCGAGAAACATAGTGTAACATGTTAGATATGTCACCTGGTGTTCCCATCACGCGCCGAACACGTAGCCCTTGCACAACACCCGGACTGCCGGAATCCGTAGCTCTCATGAAGGTCCTGCAGGTGGGTCTATTGTTCTCAAACAGTTCCACTTGCAATAAGCTGTGTGCTGTCAACCTTCTGGTACGATGTTGACAGAACAATGACTTCCTCTGCCTCTAGTCGACTTGGCAAGCATTGTGTTTGCCGTCTTTTGGCTGTGAGGGGATCAAACAGGTTACTTATCAACTCTTCACCGCTAGATACCACAGAAGGAAGGTCTGTCAGGTTGAGAAGTAGGTAGACCATCCAGGCAGGCGTCGAAAGATCAACATAAAGTGTTAAGCGCCTTTCCGGCTACCTTGATATACATTGCTCTGCCCAAGCTACCCATCTTCACTACCTTGATTTGCATCTTCAATTTCTCTTCAAAAATCATACAGACGAATCCATCATGTCCAAGTCAGATGCACTTCAACATAACCTGCAACTGATTCTTAATGATAGGCAAAGCAGAGGCTGGCAGCTTGAGCCACCGGCCCCAGGCAGCTTAGCCGAAATGGTTGACTTTGGGTCAAACGACACCTTATCCTTATCCTCTTCTGGCCTCTTGGGGAAGGAATTTCTCAAGGAGCTTACAAAGCATCCCAATTTTATCCTAGGTGGAAGGGCGTCTCGATGGGGTGAAGGCTCAACTGACTACCTTTTCCAACTGGAAAAGCACATTGCCGAGTTCCATAAAGCAGACAGTGCTTTGTTCTTCAATACTGGTTACGAAGCAAATGTTGCTGTATTTTCGACACTCGTGCAGCCGCATGATGTGGTGCTTTATGATAGTCTTGTCCATGCGAGTATCCGAGAAGGAATGTATAGGAGCCGTGCAACGGCTCTTCCTTTTGCCCACAACGACCTGGCAAGTCTACGCCAACGTTTGATGGACATAAAGAATCAATATGAAGGAGTCAGAACGGGTCTTACTCTTGTTTTTGTGGCACTGGAGTCTTTTTATAGCATGGACGGTGATGTGGCGCCCCTCGAGGCAATCCTGAGGGAGGTAAAAGAGCAGCTTCCTCAAGGAAATGCTGTATTTGTGATCGACGAGGCACACTCTACGGGACTGGTAGGCCCCCTGGGGTCAGGGCTTGTGTCTCATCTGGGTCTGGAGAAAGACTTCTCTATTCGAGTTCATACCTTTGGCAAAGCACATGGGGCTTCTGGTGGTAAGCTCCAAGCCCAGCTACAATTGCGATTGGCTATCAAATACTTACCCAAAGTCATAGCTGTTGTTCTGTCAAGCAGAGAGTGCAAGCAAGTCCTGCTCAGTTGCGTCCGTGGACTCATTTTCTCCACTGCGCCGACCTTCACCACGCTGGCGGCAGTCAAGGCTGGGTATAGGATTTTAGCGAGTATCGAAGGTGAAAGAGTACGTTGCAAGGTCGTCAGAATTACTTACACCTACTAATCTGGATACATTAGAGACGAAATCTCGTACAGTCCAACATAAATCTGTTCTATGATGCTGTCAGCGAGCATGTATTATGGAAAAGCCGCCAGCACCTCGGCATCATTACTATCCCGATGAAGCCAACAACTGATGGTGCCAATTCTCCAATTATCCCCATCATCGCTCCCAACGGCGGAGCAGCAGATCTGGGACAATTCCTGAGCAAAGAAAGGTATCGCGTTCTCGTTGTTCATTTTCCCGTTGTGCCCAAGGGCCAGGAGCGACTCCGGATCAATTTGCACGCAGATCATACATCTGACCAGATTCTTTCACTCGTCGACCTGATCATCAAGTGGACTCGATCGCGCCGAAAGGTTGGTATGCCTCTGTCCCATCTATAATATACTACGTTCGGAACCCACTTAGAATTGCCTAAGCCTCCACTCGTACAGCATTAGGGTCCATAGTGATTGATCCTTGGTGTTCAGGTATCCGACCGCATTTACAGGAAGCCCGGGGAAGATCAACTGTAATGACACCATGTGGATCGATGGTATGATGTCTGTTCGACAACGTCTTGAAAAGAACGAGAGAAATGCCCGTCAAGTCCCTTCACTGACATTGGATCCTCTCAAGTTGTGACCTTTGGGCAAAAGTGTTGCATTTATGACTTGGCCAAATGGATGAAAGAGTACACATAAATCCACCCTTTTCTAGCTTATTATTGGGCATCTCTGCTACTCTGAGTCTATAATTAACGCAAGGGAGATAAGGTCTAGTCGTTTGAAGATATCGTGTTGTCATTCATCACCTGTGTTCGGACTTCGCAGCCTAAAGCTTAACCTTACAGGCCGCAGTCATCCCTAGTAGTCAACACCTTGTTTAAGGGATCCTAGCTTTCTCGAGTATGTTGTTATACTGATAACACTAAATGTGTAGCATTACAGCCACTTGCCCAGGTTAATGATTCATGACTTATTTGTACATGTTGTGAGACATTATGTGCCGAGGAATGAAAATTTTCATTTCCATCGGAGATTTGATTCATAGCGCAGCGATTACTATAGTTAACATAATTTAAAAATACCAGCTTGTGGTTAATTACTGGCATTCCTTCTTAATTTCAGCTACTAAAGTAAGACACACACAAAGCGTACCACGGCAGAAAGTGGAGCTACTATGACTCTCACTAATGTATGTGCCGATGGATTGAAATGTGGCTCCATAATGAATTGGCCTTTCTTGAATGGGTATTGTATATTGTAAGTTTAAGACAGGTTGACCCTTAAGCTTGTACAGTATAAAGATCTACTGTGCCAGTATTGAATACACAATTAATAACGTTGTTTATTATTGTTAATTCCTTCTGGCGATAGCTCCAAGTTTCAAGATGCTAAGTACAATTCCAAATAGTATATCTGACCCAACTTGCCTCCAGCAAGTAACGTGGGCGCCACGGCAGAAGCTTCATCCTGTACTCGAACACGATCCGCAAGATGGAAAATGCATCTCAACAATTCATCTACCGAAGATGCTGGCATTTGAGGAGGAGCAACACAACAACAATGGATCGACAACCAAAGTGACAATAGATGCCCAGCTTCACGACGCGTGCACCTCACTCATTACCCAGCGCCGAAACGTGATAAAGGAACTCATCGATACGGAAAGAATATTCACCAGAGATATGAGGATTTTGCGGCATGTCTACAAAGAGACAGCCGACGCCTGCCCTGCACTAGACTTCGAGGCAATACAGCTAATTTTTTGTAACGTCGATGACATCGTTTCCGTTCACACATCCTTTCAATCAGAACTTGAGAAGTCTGCGGCGAGTGTGTATAATTGGTATCACGAGAAGCCTTCTGTAGGCAACAATGGTATCCCTACGACAAACGTCAATCGAAACACTTTAATACAAGTCAGTGAAGCTGAAGATAGAGCGACATGGATCGGGCGTGCCTTCATGCTTAATATCGACAGCATAAGTATGGTCGTTGAGGAGTTCTTAAGAAAAGGCAGGGAGGTTATAGAGTGTTTAGTGGCCATTCAAAAGCATCCCGTCGTTGTTTACTGGATGGAGCAGTGCAGGGAGGTCACAAAGCACCTTACGCATGCCTGGGATCTTGGATCACTATTGATCAAACCTTTGCAGAGAATAACGAGGTATCCGATACTAATAACGACGTTATTGCGGCACACGCCTCAAGACTATCCGGATAGGAAAGACTTGCTTGAGGCTCGGGAGTGTTTGAACGTTCTACTCTTCCGGATCAACACAACAACGAAACTATTTGAAGCGACACCAAGGCCAGTTATCGAAACATACACTGATCCCATAACCAAACCTGGTGTCAGGCGAATGCTAAGGAAGTCGATGTCTAAGATGCGACTGTGGAGTCACCGCCTGAGTGGAAATGATAATCGTGTAAACGACCACCGGAGTTGCAGTGCCCCCCTAGACAATGGTACAGACCAACGGGGTCCCAATACTGCACATGAAATGTCCTCGACTAACCCATTTAGTCTGGGCAAGGGCGACAACGAATTCCCTCACACATGGTACTCGTCTCGATCAGCACCCGATCTACTCACAAAAACGAGCAAGTGAAAGAACAACCAACACATTGACGGCAGCCCTCTTGGTACTCTGTTGACATTCACACAGAGCTGTCCTTTAGAAAGCTGGTGGTCATCGTCGGAAGCATGGTATTGGGTTTTAGATACACATTTATTTCATTCAAGTTTCGGCCAGTATGCTTATCTTATTCGTCAGCAGTTTTTGGCCAGCGGGACGCTTGGATCACACCGTACATAGAATGAAGGTTCATAATTAGGGGTATTTTAATGTATCAACGTCAACATCGAGAAATGCAATTTGTGGCCAAGTCGGAGGAAGTTCAGCCAGTCGAATGCCATTGCCATTTAGTAGGAGTGTAGGGGCTTGTAACTGTACTTAGGCGGCAAAATTTCAAAAGAGAGGTTTACAGCCATGTCTTTGCAGTTACGATAATGAATTGGATACATTGACTCTTTACAATAGAAGGTTGCTACAAGTCGCTGTTGTATTAATTGAGGCATAGGATAGAGGTTTCACAGGCAATAGCATGCAAAGGCGTGAGATGGTCGAGCGCCAAGCGGCTAAAAACGCCTGACCTAATTTTCAAACTTCAACGCCCTTCTCATGCAACTACAACTACAAGACAATTGAAGATTGAAATTGTAGCCACTGAGTACTGACCTAATCGAGCTTCATACGAACGCTGCCACCAAGCAATATTGTATGAAATGCTTCATGGCAAGCTGAGAATACCCTGGAATGGAGGGGACTCCGGTCACGTGGTCGGCTGGGTTTCAATCTCCCCGGCGCAAGCTCAACTTGATCCATCTCGGGGACAATGCAGCTATCATCGGCGGCCAAGCACCGGCAAAACCTACCGAGATAAGTGCCTGGTTTTGATAGGCTGTGTACTCTGTGATAGCGCTGTAGCTTCCCAGAAGATCGGGAAATAAAAAGCGATCAAGCGAAAGCCAGCAACAAAATCTAGGAGCATTCTGTAGCGACTTTTACTATTTGTTCTGAAAAACAGAACATTATGGATCCAACAGAACAACGCTTCAGAACCAACTTGGCAAAGGCTTTACCAAGTCTATCAACCGCCACACAAGCCGTGCACGCAGATGATGTCCTCAACAATGTTGACGACGTGGCACCGCCAATTCACGTTGCCGCAACCTTCCGTTACCCACGAGCTCCAGACCGCATGCGAGAACACCACGAGCGACCTTCATATCCGGTTCTAGATGTTGGAGAGCACTGTTACTCGCGGCAATCTACGCCAGGATTGTCGCGCCTTGAGACCGTCTTGTCCTCCATATTGGGCCAACCCTGTATTGCCTACTCCTCTGGTCTTGCGGCATTCCATGCCTTGCTGATCATGTTGAGACCGAAAAGAGTCTCTATTGGAGCGGGATATCACGGTTGCCATGGGACCTTGGAGCTCTATGCCCGCTCATCTGGAACCGAGGTGCTCTCGCTCGACTGTGCCGTCGACCAATTAAGTCCAGGCGACTTGATACATCTCGAGACACCTGTCAATCCGACAGGAAAAGCATTTGACATTCAGTATTATGCAGACCGCGCCCATTCCAGAGGTGCCTATCTCAGCGTGGACTCGACATTTGCACCTCCTCCACTCCAGGACGCATTCACTCAGGGCGCAGATATTGTGATGCACTCTGGCACAAAATACATCGGAGGCCATTCCGATTTCCTATGTGGTATCCTGGCAATCAAGAGTGGCAGCCCCGGCAACGAATGGCTGCAGCAACTTCATCGGGATCGATTATACCTTGGCTCTGTCATGGCAGGCTTTGACAGCTGGCTCGCAACCAGGAGCATCCGCACCCTCGAGATGAGAGTTCTCAAGCAAAGCCAGTCAGCGGAGGCCATCGTCAGTGCATTGAGACTTGGATTGGTAGGGTCTTGTGGACAGCCGTCCCTGATAAATCTCAGCGATAAAGAGGTTCAGATCATCCAAAAAGTAGTCAAAGAGATTCATCACGCCAGTCTGCAAGACGAAGCCAATGTCGAAGGAAGCTGGCTACGGAAACAAATGCCCCGAGGATATGGACCCGTGTTTTCTCTAACGCTTAACAAGGTGGAATATGCCCGGAACCTTCCGTCCAAGTTGATGCTCTTCCATCATGCAACAAGCCTCGGCGGCGTAGAAAGTTTGATCGAGTGGAGGACAATGACGGATTCGACGGTGGCAAAGGACTTCTTGAGAATCAGCATTGGCGTAGAGGATCCAGAAGACCTTTTGGCGGATCTAATCCAAGGCCTGGGAGCTGTCGTGGCTGAGGCTAGTGAAGATTTGACTATGGTAACGGGATAAACGCTGGGTGATGATAATCCTTTTGCTGTTGAATAAATCAGGATTGGGTGTACTCTTGATCTCGTAGCCCTTTATAATACACAACTAGAGATTTCCTACTTCCCAAGTTCCAAAAAAGGGACCACCTGAATCTTGGAATTGAAAGAACGGATCATACGCCATATCCAAAGACATAGGCCAAGAAGCAAGGGGTGTATGTTCCGTAGAACCCCCAAAGGCTTCTGGAACAGAAGAAGCTTGAGCTGGAAGATCTGTCTGGGTCCTTCGGGTCTCCTGGGTTCCTTGATCAGATCTCGTTCTTCGTCGCCCGGACTGCGGCGGCAATGCCTGACCATTCCCTAAGATGACTTCAACAGTTGGGCTGTGAAAATTATCTATCTCAACGATGTCTTCCCCATCATCCGTGTTGTCCTCTGGGAACAGAGAGCTGCCATCGAAAAGACTTCTTGTCTGGGGAGAGCTCGCCTTGCCCCTGTACGCGCCCGAATTGTAAAGGAGTATATCCCACATTAAACGCGTGTTGATCGAAATGGTCCTCGGTGATGGGACATCTTGGTCTTTCTCTTGCTCATGATCTATCTCGAAAGCTGCCCGGATCAAGGACTGGAGTCTTTCGTGCTACTCAACATTAGCGTTCCAGTAAGATGCAGATATATCATGGTTCTACTTACCAACCACCTGCATGAAGACCAAAGCAACGCCAGTTCAGCCAAAAATGCAACGCATTTCGCCAGTCTATCGAGAGCTGCATCTCTGGTAGTCTTGTCAGCCGCCCGACAAAAGTAGATATGAATGGTCGCCGCAATCGCCGCGCAATGACCAATGAATGGGTCCGAGACGCGATATTCTTTATGCACAACCATCTCGATGAGGCGCGTAACCCATGTGCTGTGGATAAACGCAAGTTCAGAAGATGTTTTCCAGAATGTGTTGGGAACTCCCAGTTGAGCTGATTGTTGTGGCCGCGATGAATACAGAAAGGGATGGTTCAGCATATTATGTATAGTGTGATAAGCAAATTGCTGGTATACCCACGGACTCCAATATCCTCGATTGCTCTGAAGGTGTCGGCTTTCCTGGTCCGTGAATCGCGCGCTATCGAATCTGTGGCGGTCTGGGAATTTTGTCTCCGAATCCATGAGATAGGCGTTAATGACTGCGTATCCCGACTCGATGGACCAAGGAGGCGGTGCGTTGTTGGTCTGCTGAGCCCATTGCTTAACGTATGTGCGGACCTCTCCCCACAGTGTAGAAGTCTGGATCATATAGGCCCATGTCCCGCTCTTCTTCTCAGCACTTGTTGTTTCGTCTTGACCTGAAATATCCTCGTGTGGAATAGCAGGGGGCATTTCATTGACGCTCTTTCGCGGGCCTGTATACGTCGCAACGTATTGCGGTCTTGTAATATCTTGCAAGATGTCCGTAGTGAAGGACTGATGTCCGTACATCTGCTGTAGCAAGTGCAAGCTCCAGAACACTCGTCTTCGCGTCTCCGCGCGGGAGCCAAAGTCTTCAAAGGCACTGGTCTCAACATCGAGATTCGCACACTTAGCAAGTGTAATTGCCATACCTACGTGTAGGTATGCCAGGGTCGTTTTGTTGGCTATAGCCTGTTCAGTACATACATACACAACTGGCCTAGATGAGCAGGAGACTTACCTTGTATATTGGCCAGCGTCAGCATGCAGAGGTTCTGAATAGTAGTTATCGAGACCTTGCCCTCAGCCACCTGCTGCATGATTCCCTCTCTTGCAGCTTGTGCATAGCTTTGACTCAATTCGTGCAGACGATCCTGAAAGAAAGGATGCTTGGAATGGCATGAAGCAAGGGCCAGCAAGGTCAGTAGTGTCTCCTCACTACAATCCTGCATTGAAGAAAAATCTTCCCGGTTGAATAGCCACAAAGGCTGCTTGTGACAATATTGGAAGTAAGCATCGACAACATCTTCCAGAACATCGCTCGGCGGTAATGTGCTGTTTCTGCCAGTCAGGTTAACCAACAAGATGATTCAGCAGACAAACATCTCCCAACCCACCTAACCGTTGGAGAGACATCCATCTCAATACTAGGCGATAGTGGTAGCTGCCAGTCCTGGGATTGGCCCGAGTTCGCTGATATCCTGGTGGTAAAGGATTCGATGTCACTATTCGGCCTATCGAAATGAATTTTAGCTTCATCACCTTTACAAACCCACAGAGCAAAGTCAGAATCGTTGATCTTACTCTTGCCTTTCCATCATGCGGATCTTTGCTTCGAGTTGGGCAAGCCGTCTCTCCTAAACAGCATCCGCCGTGAGTAACATGACCTTATCACCAGGACGCCTCCAGCAAGCATACTGTGTCTGTTGAATTGCTCCCATTTTGAGAACCTGAGGCCAGAGGGTTTCCTCGAATCTCTGGGTACGTGCACGTTTTCGAAAGGCGCGTACAACTCGAACAAGCCGGTCTCTCCCCTGGACAACGAGTCTTCTTCCTTCTGTCGATGTTTGATCAGTATTTTGCAGCCATTCAGTGCCAAAGTAGCGAAGCCAGACATGGCATTTGGCTGCGGGAGGACTCACCGACAGTTCTCGCACGCTTGGTGCAGGCGCTTATGTGATCGACCGCCGTACATGATGTATATTCTCTCAATCCACAAGATAGAGGATAGTGATAAAAAGAGGGGTGTCGTCTCGGTATCAAGCTGGGCGATTACTTTTATACACATTCTTATCAAATGCGGGGATGATCATTGGAGCCCAGGCCTAACTGTATTGAGTGCGGGGCCGACGGTGGTGATATGCCGTTAGTGTAACTGGTCCAGGGTACTCTACTGTATTGACTTGGAGCACTGTATACCATGATGGCATACCGATAAATAACTATCTAATACTCTAAAGGTTAACTCTTTTTATTCCTCAATACAAAGGATTTGTATTTAACTTAAGAATATACGGAATTCAGTGTAGGCAGCTCTATGTCAATATGCGTTGTTATCTGCTTTTGCCGAAAACCTTGTCTAATTGTCTGGATATTGCGCGTGTCTCTAGACATTCCTTGCACCCTCGGGTCTCGGCGTGTGTGTCAGAGGTCTCTTGCACATATTTCAAGGGAGATTTGCCTATTTCTTTTTCAATCTACAGAGCCAATCTTGCTCCGAAATCATAATACTATATTGCCTCTAATAAGAACTTCTTTCGAGTTTCTGCCAAACAATACCTCCCTGCCAGCAACAGTACAAGCATTAGTAGAGATCCTCTTCCTGATGACTTTTTATAACGCAGTCGCTAGTCGGATAAGCGATACAGAGTAGGACATACCCTGCCTCTACTTGCTCGTTATCTAAAAAGGTTTGATCGCTTTGATCGACGGTCCCCGAGACGAGTTTGCCTGTGCAACTGGAGCAAGCCCCTGCCCGGCAAGAATAAGGCAAGTCTATGCCGTTTTCCTCAGCTGCGTCAAGGATGAATGCATCGTCGTCGCAACTAAAGGTGTAATCTTGGTCTGGAGCTTTTATGGTGATTTGGTATGTTGGCATTTTGAGGTGCTGATGGAATGTCTGAATTCAATCAAGATAGGCAAGATGTATCTTAGGATTGAGAACAACGAGGTATTGCAAGCCTTTTTTTGGTTACTGCTAGGTCAAGATACAGAGACGAGTTGAATGTCGAGACCTTCCACCAGAAAATTGAGCTCATACATATAATGGTTGAATGCGGTGTTATCGATCAGCAATATCCTGATCTCGGAACCCGAATATGGAGGCCTGCTCCGCATTGGTAGGACAAACGCTTGTAACCCAGAAATATCGGACGAAGAGTGCTTGGGCTCCATTTTTCGAGAATCTATAAACCCAGTCAATTTGGGAGCTGAGAAAGAACTGAGCCTGAGTGACATCATTTGCAAAGCTAAAGATGCAAGACTCTACTTTGTGGTGACACTAGCACCCGACAATCAAGCATCGTGGGACCAATGAGGTAGATGATATATGCGGCTGACCCGGGAAGTTCGTATCGGTAAGAGGATACCAGTGTGACAGCATGTCTTGGCGATAATGCAACCACGAAAAATAGAGGGGCCGAACCATAGTCAAGTCAAGCAATTATTACTAATAATGACCTGCCGATAGAAGCTTGACAAATGATGAGATGCTCCTATCTTTGTCGGTGTTCAGACATAGATTTGCGTTGACGAAGATGGTAATTTCTGCTTAATTTAGTTCAATGTATGCCACATCAGACTCAAATACATCTGACTATGTCGACCTCTACTGAGAGCACCTCTATTCAGCTGACACAGGCCGACCCGCAGACGATAGAGACCACTGAACTTGCCGAGTCAAAAGAAGTGCTCAACTCCAGACTGAGAGACTTGGTCAATACTGCCCCGGTGATGCTGTTCATGAAGGGGGTGCCCAAGTGCCCACTGTGTCGTTTTAGCCGACGTGTCGTTCTTATCTTGAATGAGCATGGCATTAGGTATAGTTCTTTCGATGTGCTGCAAGATGAGGCCGTTCGCCAGGGCATCAAGGAATATGCCAACTGGCCGACATTTCCCCAGTTATGGATCAATGGTGAATTAGTTGGCGGGCTCGATATTGTAAGTACTACTCGATCTCGGGGAATATGTGATGCCGATGATGGTGATGAATAGGTCAAAGAAGAGTTCGCCGCCGATCCAGAGTTTTTGTGTGCATACAAAGTACCTGAAATGCAGGATGGTGCTGCACAGGAGACAGTTTAGTGGATGGATGGAGTATGATTCTTTGGGCTGCATCAGTCAAAGGTCTGTTATCAGAGTGAAACAACAACGGCGACGTGTTGAATGAGTACAAATTCTGCTTTGTTATTGCTGCCCCCCTTATGTACAGTCTCTAAGCCAATAGTACTTGAAGTTATCATCATCAATCCTCCAGGCTTACCGTACAGAGCACTACATCCATCCCAAACTTCACCACTCCATCTCAGCATTATCAGCCTTGCAAGCCAGTCCATCACAAAACTCATCATCCCCCTTTGTGACCTCGGATGTCGACACATGTCGTCTAGCTGGCCAGATCTCCGCCTTCGAATCTTGTTCCTTCCTACGGTGCTCAGTCACGATCTCTCTCACAGTGTTCTGGAAGTAGATCGGCGCGCTCTCCAAGTCCGGATGCAGCTCTCCGTTGGTGAAAACACCCGCTTCCAAGTTCTTCTGCACTGCATCACATAAATATTTATCTTCCCCGAGAACTCGCTTAAAGAATTGGTTGGTCCTCTCGAATTCTTCGTCGGTGGCGTCTTTATGGCGATAGACTTCGTACTCCATTGAGCAAGTGCCGACCGATGTTGGTACGCATCGCATCATGTAAAAGAAATGTGGCCTGTGAAGAAAAAAAAAAGATTAGTTTGCCTGTCGATCAAGCACACAAAGGGCCGGAACTTACGAAACAGTCATGCAGGCGTTGGGGAAGTAATAGGTGCTGCTGATCTTGATATCGTCTTGCTCTGTTCCCTTCTTAGGTCGCGAGAAGTGCTGAATGTAGCCTGGCTTGGAGACGGTGTAGTAGAAGGTCAAGTCTGTAATGGCCTTGACATCTGGGTGTGCAACCTGGCAATGATAACATTCGTTGTAGTTATCAGCGAGGGTTTTCCAGTTGTAATTGCCCTGCATGCCCCAGACGTGGTCAAAGTGATATTCAGAAAAGTCAAAATATTTGAATCGTTCCTGACAATCAACGCCCTCAAAGTCGTCATTCCATTTGACTTCGGGCTCTGGGGACGCATCCAAGTTGACCCAAACGAACCCAAGTGCATCGATATGCACATGGACTGGGAAGAGGCTATGGTTCTCTTTGTTGAATGTTGGAACAGTGTCGAAGCGTGGTGCTTTGGCAAGCTTTCCGTTTATGCCGTAAGACCAGCCGTGATATTTACAAGAGAAGATCTTGGCGTTTCCCTCCCCTTCTGTTACGATGGGGAAGGCTCTGTGCCTGCAAATGTTGTGAAAGCCATTGATGGTCACTCCATCCTTGTCTAAACACAGCACGAATGGGTAGCCAGCCTCCTCGAAGCGGAGAAAGTCTCCGGGCTTGGTGAAACGTAATTTGTGCGTGGCAAGAAGCCATCGCTTGGAGAAAATGGCGCGTCGCTCAAGCTGATACATTTCATCCTGCCGATACCACGACGCGGGGAGGGCTCGCGGCTCTTGGACATCTGGCTTGGTGGATAAAATGGCATCGCCATTCGCCTTGGTCATGGCCAGCACCGAACCGAGTTTTGAGAACATGGTGTTGACGATAAATGGTTAAAATTTGGAAAAGGTTGAGAGCAGAAAGTAGTGAAGCTTGCTTATAGCAAATACAATGAATTAGAGTAGAGGTAACTGTAAATCAGACAGGAAGCTTTGGCCGTTCTCTTAACTTATCCAACCATCCCTCAACCATCTTCCCGCCGTCAACGAACGGGAGGCAGCACTCATTACCTGAGAGTTCAGACGGTCCGACCTCCCCGAGAGCTTCCATACCCTCCTATCATCCTTATCCTGTACCGGCATGATTGACTGCGATAGGCCGTATCTTTGTTATGATTATACAATTGCATTGATTGGTCGGGAACTGTAAATGATAACTCCATCGTGACTGTCGCATGACCCATGTCTTGTTCGGGCCTCCGATGCCCTCCCCGCCCCGCTTGGTCGGTCTCGGGGAGGCTAAAGTTGCACTCCCCGACCACGTGCTGGGTTATCTGTATCAGTCCAGCCCCCTTACTGATATGGGATTACGGACTTAGGACAGCGTCATGAAATGAACTCTTTCTGATTCGTTGAGTTGAATAGAACTGGGTCTACATGGGTCTTTTGATAACAAGTAGTAATCAATCGATGCATAACATCCCTCTCACAGACGAGCTAAGACACCGGAGATGCGATTTCTGTCCGCCGTACCCCATACTATGTCTGATTACCCCGCTCGACGAACCACGTCTAGAGTATCAGACTGGTGCCAAGTCGCAGATCAACGAATCAATGACATGTAACTACAAATTATACCTAGCTGTTGAATATATTTCTCGCTGTTGGCTAGATAAGAATGACAAGGCCAAAATGGGAACTAATGTATTGGCCAAAATGAATAATAAAAGACAGGGCATGCTCCACGTTCTGGTTTGTAGTTTCCACAAAATTGGCCATTTCTAGACCAGACTAGCCTTCACATACACCAACCATTTTCTCTCCACATCTTGCGTGATCATGTCAGATAAATCCAACATGGGCGGCCCAGGTACCGTGTCTCACCCATCAGACAAGCTCTCTGACCGAGAGCGCTATGCCGACCTACGTACCAGTGGCGATCGGCATGGCGAATCTCGGAGCTTTCAGATGGGAACTGAGGATGACCAAATCTTCTCTATGCAAGAGATCGACCCAGTGCTTGATGCTAAAATGCGTCTCATCAATAAGGTCCACTGAGCTCCAATCCAATCATGCAAGAACAACCTCAGACTAATGCAGCTACTGTCTAGACCATGGATGAAATCGGCTGGACAAACATGCACCTCAAGCTGTTTTTTCTCAATGGCTTCGGCTACGCTGCTGACTCTCTCATCCTTGCCCTTCAAGCTGTGACTGCTGGTCAGGCTGCTCTCGAGTTTCGTCCTTCCTTCTCTTATGGTCTCAACGTGGCTGTGTATACCGGAATGCTGATTGGTGTGCTATTCTGGGGACTAGGTAACCCAACATGACCCTTCTCGTTCTGTGACAAGAATCTTATTTGCTACTTAGGTGCTGATGTCATTGGCCGTCGTTATGCTTTCAACATTTCACTCTTTTTATCTTCCGTATTCGCCATTGCGGCCGGTGCGTCGCCTAATTGGATTGTCCTGGCTACTTTTGTTGCCCTAGCTGCGTAAGCGGGTTCCTCATGATCCAAGCTGCAACTTACTAACAGCGAGGGACAGATTCGGTGCTGGCGGAAACCTTGTTCTCGACACCACTGTCTTCCTCGAATTCCTTCCTGGCAACAAGCAATGGCTTGTTACGTTGATGGCCTGCTGGTGGGGCCTCGCATATGTCATTGTTGCTGCCTTTTGCTGGCCAATCTACTCGAATCCCAAGTACATCTGCGTGGATGCTGATACATGTACCAAAGGTAACAACATGGTTAGTACAGACACTTGAAACTCCACCACCTTGGTTCTTAAAGCTGATCTGTATCGAAGGGCTGGCGATATGTCTGGTACGGCAATGGAGCTCTCGTCTTTGTGTGCAGCATTTTACGAGTCACTGTGATTCGACTCAAGGAGACCCCCAAGTACCTTCTTGCAAAGGGAGACGATGCTGCTGTGGTTGCTATCTACCAAGATATCGCAAAGAAATATAATCGGCCGTGTAGTCTCACCGTTGAGGCACTTGAGTCTATGGGGACCATCGATTCCACATATGGCAAGTCTAGGTACAGCGCCGGTGAATTTTGGGCACATATCCACGGATTATTCGTCACGAGGAAGCTCGCCATCTCAACGATTCTCATCTGGATATCATGGCTTCTAATTGGTAACGTAACATCTACCTTACATCATAGTTGCGAAACTAATCTCTGCAGGTCTGGCGTACCCACTGTTTTATGTCTTTCTTCCTGATTACCTTGCCAGTCGCGGTGCCCAAACAGGAGAGTCAGGACCATATTATCAGTGGAGGAACTATATGCTCAGCAGCGTCACAGGTATCTTCGGGCCAGTGGTTGCTGGATTTATGTGCAATTCCAAGCTGCTTGGCCGCAAGTACACCATGGCGATTGGAGCCCTCCTCACAATGGCCTTCTTCTTTGCTTACACTGCCGTCAAGACTCCGGCTCAGAACGTTGCCTTGAGTTGTGTCATAGCCTTTACGTTGAACATATACTATGGAACCTGTAAGTCACTGGCACCCATATTCACAGGGGGATACCTACTGACATGAATCGTCCCCAGTATATGCGTACACTCCAGAGGTTTGTCAAATCAGCAATAGAGCTGGCTGTATATGTACTGACTGACACGGTATAGGTACTACCATCAGCCCATCGTGCAACGGGCAACGGAATAGCTGTGGCAGGAAACCGAATCATGGGATTGGTATCCTCGTTTGTAGCCGCTTACGGCAATACTGCGACATCAGTACCCATCTATGTATGCGGTGTGCTCTACATCGTCATGGTAAGCATCACTCCTGATAGTGCCACCTAAGACTTGCCGCTGATCAATATGTAATAGGCTATCATCGCTGTGATCTTACCATTTGAGCCTTATGGGAAGCGGTCTATGTAGGGAGCAGTGATGATGCGGTCTTGGTCAGATCAATACTTGCTCTTGAATGTCTTCTCTTGTCAGGATGGTACCTGTGTTATAGGCCATCGCCTTAGACAGTCCTTTCGATGTAGAATCTGTTGTCGTCTGATATATTTGGTCGCGTGCATGTACTAAGTTTCTCTGAGTAGCATGAATAGATGTGAAGCAACCTTCTCCGTCAAAGTCTCTTCGTCAGTGCAAGTAAAATAACTTTACTTCAATAACCCACCAATTCTATTTGCTGAAAGGATCGATCCTGGAGGAAAGCTATGTTCATTAGTTGGGATGGTCTGAGCCGCGTACCTTATGAGCGCCATTGGAAGCAGACTATGATGCCAATGTAGGGAAGCACATTCATCTTGCGATATGTTCGGTAGATATGGGTGTTGCATTATATCACGATAGTATAAAGAATTAAGATAGCTATCGAAATTATATTGGCCGTGTACATGTCAATGTTAGATCTTACTTCGAACAACTGACTGAATCGCAGGTATGACAAACTTGGAGAGATCCTCAGTTGTCTTTCCATCTATAGCCAGCTCTGCCATAACGCGGCCGATAACAGGTGCAAATTTGAAGCCGTGAGCCGCTCCCAAAGCAACCAAAATGTCCGGATACTGATCTAGTGCGCTCAGGATGAAATGTCGGCCTGGGGTGATCGTATACTGGCACGTGACTGTGCGAAGGATCTCAAGTTCCTCATCTTTGGTCACAAAGTCCTTCATGAATGCTGTCAACTCATCCAAGAGCATTGGAGAGTGGATATATGACCGTTCCTCAGGGCTCATACGGTTGTTTGACACGTCGCGGCCAGCCTTGATGGTTGGTTCGCCGAAAGTGGGAAATCCGTAGAACGTCTTTCCGTCAACTACTCGAATCCACACAGGGAAGTGCTCGGCATTGAATAGAGTGGGCTCTTTGGGCTTGAAGTATGTGACCTGCTCTTGCATGACCTCGAGTGGAATTTGTGCGCCGAGGGGAGCAAGCAATTTGTTAGTCCAGGCATCTGCCGCCAGAATGATCTTGCGAGCCTGGAAATCGCCCTTTTCTGTCTTGATGATGACTCCTTCGTTGGTGATGGGTACAATCGCAGTGACTGCCGTATTTTCTTTGAGTATGGCTCCGTGAGCGCGAGCAACGAACTGCATCGCCGTCACTGATTTAGCTGCGTGTGCAATGCCAGTATCTGGAGTGTACACCGCATTCTCGTCGTCACCAATGTCGAGCTTCGGCCATCGCGTATTGACCTCTTTTGCACCCAAAAGCTCATATGGCACATTATTGGCGTCGAGGCTCGCCGTGTAATCCGAGACCTTGAAACCGGATGTCCAGGTCCGGTCATTCGCAAGCACAACAATGCCGCCGGTGACAGTCAACAGCTTCAACCCGGCGTCTTTCTCCAAGTCGGCCCAGTCTTTGTAGGCGGCTTTGGCAAGCGAGACGTATTCCGGAGCATCATATGCTGTGCGCACGATGCGAGATGTGTCGTGAGATGCACCTCGGACGTGTCCAAACTCAAACTGTTCAAAGCCCACAACCTTTGCACCTTTTCGCGCCGCTTGCCAGGCTGCTGCGCTTCCAAGGGCACCAAGGCCGACTACGGCGACATCGAACTTTTCCATTGGGAGATGTTTGTTGTTGTTTCTGGTATTGTAAATTCTGTGATTCGATATGTATTGCTCAAAGCTAATTATGAGAGGGAGCAAGTGATATTTTATGCCCTTATCAGTGCAGAGGGTTGATTGAAACCTGTGTAGTTGGCAATTCGTCGGATCGATAAGGCCGGCTATGACCGCTGAGGGGTCCATGCAAGCCACAGGCCGACGGTCGGGGAGCATGCTCCCCGACCGACTCCAACGGCTCCCTGTTGGTGAATGGGACGGGCGGGCTTTGCCGGTAGTGTATTGGCCTACATGGAATGACTCCGCGAGGCTATTTTGCCAACCTGTGTAGATGCTTTGAGCCGGGCGATTGGACCTGGGCTATACAAGGCCTTGCCTTAGCTTGGGTCCTGTAATGTAATTCTATTGCTATGCTGCTAATTTGAGCGCATCTCGCATCAAGATTTGCTTTCTGACCTATCACAATACTTTATTTACAAATATACCCTAGGTTCTTTGGAGGGTTGTTTCTTGCCGAGACTGCTTTCAACTTGTTGGTAATTGTTATTTACATACGAGCGTGAATGGCGAATTGTTGTAAAGTTGTAGATCTCAATTTAAATAGGTTACTATTTAGTAAAGTCTTCTAAATGTTTTAAGAAATATGCTATATATGGTTACTTTATCACTTTCTGTTACTCAGAGCGATAAATAGCAATCTTGTGAAGGCATATATCCAAGCTAGTGATATGCCATTAATTGCATCAGAAGGTGGTATCAATGACGGTCGCGCCATAGCCTCCCTCACTGTAGGGAGCATACTGAAGTCCATAGTCTATGGCACTCTGCTGGATGGAGTCTGATTCAGATTATCAGTGTTAATTCGGTACTAAGCATACCAAAACATGCCGCGGATTAAGTTTGGTCCGGATTATTGCCTGGTTGATAAATGATACACACCGTTAGGCCATGGCCTCATCCTTTCTTTGTCTGTTACCATGACTCTTGAAGCCACATCTCTTAATACACATATGTCAGGTACCATGAGTGAGCTGGATCAGATACTACAGGTCATTCAAAATTCTGGCCTTCGGCATCCAGACGATCAACTGCTTGAATGCTTCTTGCAAGAGTCTATAGACCCACCAGCCACAGCGCGTTACATGCTCCAAAGATGTTCCACAGGAAGCGATGACCTTGACTTGATGCCGCTGCTCTCGGATTGGAAACGCCTAATCGATTCCTGTAAGTACCGTATTTTAGGGATTATCTGCAGTAACCCGCTTACAACTACAGTCTCGTGTCAGACTCCTCCACAACAAGCGCCCGATAGCTCCTTTGTGGCCAGCATCATGAAGAGGGACGGATACAGGTGTTTAGTCACTGGCCTGAAAGGATGTCTAATTGACCCACTACTCGTCTCTCCCATTCTCCGAACATCGAAACCAATCGACGAGGTAGGAGGTTTTGTTCTTATTGTTCCAGTTGGCTGATAGATATTAAGTCTTTGTGCGAACTGCTAAGCATATTTCTCGGTCCTGAAATGCAGCAGCGACTACTCTCCAGCAGTTTCTATTTGAATAAACCAGGAAACTATTGGCTTGTTCGCAAATCTGCTGCAGCGGCTGTATCGCAAGGGTATTTCCAGTTCATGTTGAGGAAAGGATGCCAGGTAAACGTGCCGTTGACATTTTAAAAGTATTCTTGCTGATAAACATCTAGTATTCTGTAGCAGCAATCAGAATTGGAGGTCCAACATGGCCTTCAATTCTCGACAAGGTGCCAGTCCTTCGCTTTGCGTCTTTTGCAAACCACTCAAACACCCCGGATTTATCATTGCTACAAATCTTATCCCGGCTTGCGAAGCCAATGCGCTGGCTCTTGATATCATATGAGATTACTTCTAAAGAGAAAACTGTATCGAAGCGACTACAGCCAACCACCAACATGCCGCTCCCTTCGTTTATACGCCGTATATCGGACCATGCGGTTTCAGCCTTCATAGCGGCATGGTCTTTGTTACCGGCGACTTTCCGTGTACAAGCTTACCGCAGCTTGTCGCTACTAGGGGCATACATATATGAACCTTCCATTAGCAGGAAAGTTCAACGGCTTCCATTCGGCATGTATCTCAAAATGTTGGACGCAGAAGAGCACGAGGTGCTGGCAAATGAACACGGCGCTTTACAGCTGGCACGACGCTATGCTCACATACCAGTGCCTCGCCCGTTAGATCTTGTAACAAACGGTGGCCATTCTTATCTGCTTACCTCCCAAGTTCCGGGCCTTCGTCTGGGGATGTGTATTGACGCGATGAGTGATAGAGAGGTGGATTCGCTGGTTTGCGACTTACAGAAGTGCATAAGAGAGCTGCGAGCAATACTAAAAAATGTTACTCCTGGCTATATAATTACCAATGCAGTTGGAAAAGCCTGTTTTAACTACTGCATTATTATTATATTTAAAATTATTATATATTAAATCTTATAAACTTAATTAGCTTATATTCTCTTAAATTAAAGCTTTTAGTTACCTAGATATAACTTACCTTAGTAAAAGTATTAATACTTAAACTTTTTTAGCTAGCCTAAATAACTTAGTTAATAAAACCTTTAATAGTTTAACCTTTTTACTATATATATAATCCTTTTTAAAGTTATTTAATAACTTTAATCTTTAGCTTTTTAATTATTAAATATATTATTATACCTTAAGTACTTTTTATAATACTATAATTTTCTATAACTAATTATAATTATTTTTTAATAACTTTATATTTTTCTTATTATTATTATTAAGCTTTTTATTTTCCTTTTTATAAAGCCTTTATAGCTTTTATACCTTTATATAAGTAAAGTATAAATAGTAATAAGTATTTAAGTTAAGAGTAACTATATAAAATACCTTATAGCTAAATAAAGTAATTTTAATATAGTATTTACCTTTAATATTATTATTATTAAATAGCTAAATAGCTTTAAAAAGTAATAAATATATTTTTTTTAAATTAATATACTATTTAGTAATACCTTTAAAGGTATTAAAGTTAATAGGAAAATTATAAATATAATCTTAAGCCTTTTAGCTTATTAAGTTATTACTAATAATAGTTTACTTTATTACTAATATATTATTTATAAAGTTATATTATTATTATATATATATATATATATATAAATATAAACTTAAAGTTATATCCTTTTTTATACTTTTTTAGTCTTTTCCTTTACCTTAAGGCTTATAGTAAGATTTATTAGTTATTATAAAAGCTTATAAGTAAAAGCTTATATTAGGGAAAAAAATATTATATTATTATTTATTACCTGTATTTATAGCCTAAAGCTTAACCTTATAGGCTGTAATCCTCCTATAGACTACCGTATTATCGTGGGGTCAGACTACAATAAGGAGCGGGGAGATCTTACTGGCCCCTTTGTCAACGAGACCGAGTTTAACAAGAAACTCCAAGTCGGTGCGTTACCTGATGTGTCTTATCGCATCGTACATAGGATTTTCTTTTCACATGCAGATTTGAATATGCGGAATATTCTTATACATAATGGCAGGCTCTCGGGAATTGTTGATTGGGAAAACTCAGGATGGTATCCTGAGTATTGGGACTATACTAAGGCGTATTTTATTACAAAGCTTCATAAGCGGTGGCTAAGAATTATCGATAGGGTCTTTAAACCACTTGGGGATTATAACAGCGAATTGGCAATCGAGCGCCAGATTTGGGAATACTGCTATTAAGTTTAGAATCAACACTCTTTATATCTCGATTAAGTTTCCCCGACCGACTCCAACGACTTCCTCCCTATTGGGAAAAAGGACGAGCTTTACACTGATGCGGCGTAACATACTACGGGAGAGTGAGGCGACAATGCAAGTTCCTTATACTGGCAAAATAATATCGTATTGTCATTCATTATCTGTGTTCGTAGCCTAAAGCTTTACCTCATGGGTAGCAGTTAACCATAGTTGCGACACACGATGTAATAGAATATTATTAAAATAAAGGGCAGATGACCCTTGTGTCGTAGAAAAGTCGGAAGACCATGAGGAAAGCCCTGGGAGGCCTCCACTCAAGTGTTCAAGAGTCATCAGTGCTAACTTGCCCCTTTCGGCATCAATTAAAACGTGTGCCTGCTAGAACAGAACCTAGACCTAAATGCAGAGATTTCCACCTACTGCAAAAGAGTAATGCTATAAAAGGCTTGATTGATCTAAGGTCGAGACTAAGGAATATGCATAAATGTCTTATGTTTTAGACAGTGGCTCAAAGGGGCGCTCCTGATTCCTTCAGCTGCTCTTGGCATCACCAATGAGAAGCTGAAGCAAGCACAGTGTGGCATAGTTCTCTCAACAGTATCACCAGACTTCCGTAACAATACGGAGCTGAAAGTCGGGAGAGTCTCGGAAAGACAAACCTTATCGGAAGGTCTTTTCAATGTTGCCCCATCATAAACGAAGCCAACAAGCACTTCACTTCACTCCACGTGCATTTATCCTTCGGGTCTGCCAGGCTCGTTGCCCTCAATATTATTGTCGTGTAAAAGATCTTGCTGTCACCATTATGCTAGTGTAATCGCTATTCTTCCGCAGCGTAATACGGTAAACAAGGCCTCGACTCACGTAAAACACAGGATGTGACAGAATATCAAACCACAAACCATATATGGCCTCAGACATCACATTCTTTGTCCCTGCAGGGAGGTATGTGGCTGGCTGACCGACCGCAATACAGTGCAGTCCAGCCTTTCGCACCACCGCGATGTTGCTCAGGGCATATTTGTAGATCTGGATCAATCACACCTCTTTTCCACTATATATACCCGTCGTATCTCTAGGCAATTGACAGAGAGCCGTCACGAACAACCGCCTACAATATTTCACCTTTCTTGGTTCTTCTCGTTTCCACGTATTTCATCTTTACGATGGTCAAAGACTATGGCGTCTGGCGTGCGAAGCCTGTCAGATATACCTTTGAAGACAGAGTCGCTGATCCACATTCACCTCACCTCTCGCTCTACTTTGATGATGGCCAAGGCGCAGAAGGCCGAGCTGCCATCAACATAAAGTCAGGAAATAAAGAAGAGTCCCGCCTTGCCTACTGGACAGTTCCGGACTTTACCCATGATGTCACCGCGAAACTAGCTCAGCTGATTAATGGCTTCCATCCTCTTGCTGGCGCCTCGGACCAGAGACTTAATGGTCTTGCCCTGGACTACATCCGCAGCAACCTCTTCAACCGCGCCGTTGGCCGCATCCTCCCTCATGATGTTGATGGGGCAGACAATGATATCCTTGATCAGTTGAGGCCCATCATCGACAGGGCCATCTCAGATAAAGCTACGATTTATATCTATGGCTCAGAGTTCAACGACGGCAAGGGTATACACAATGTCCACATGAACCAGGGGAATTCCGGGCGCTGGCTCAAAGACAATGGAGTCTTCCAGGACGGTGGTCTAATCTTCCAGTTTGAAGATCACTGGGAGGCTGTATTCATTGGTTTTGCCTCTCAAGCTGTGCATACTGAAGACGGTCCCAAACGTGCTGGCTACCCACTGCCCGACCAGGACTTCATGACTTGGGCGGACCTTCTCGCCCCCGAGCTGTCTGATGACGACAAAGGAAAAGTCGACATTGAAGATTCGCCTGTGTTCATAGTCCAGGCTCTCGTCAATCCACCTGGTCCCGATCAGCAGCCAGGCACTGCCCCAGAGACGATCAATCTCAAGAACAGAACCGGGGCTGAGATCGATCTCAGTGGATGGAAAATTCGTATCAAGACCGGAGACACTCAGATTCTGCCTTCAGGCATGAGTATTGGCCCTGAAAACACTAAGACTATTGAAACTAGCGTCCCGCTTTCCAACAATGGTGGTACTATCACTCTTCTCAACGCCAAGGGATTCAAGGTACATGGTGTTAGCTATACAAGGGCTGAAGCAAACGGCGCTGTAATTGTTTTCTAGTAGTTATGAAATGGCCTTAGATAATAACATATCGCCCGAGCAACTTTAGTGCTAGTCCTCTATCTATTTATTTCCTCGAGAACTGCCTCGCATATCTGATGATCAGACTTAGAGAGGCACCCCTCAATAAGAGGCACTGAAAGTTACAGCCGCAAATGATGTGCCGTAACAAATCCCGTTCTAGCGCCAGTGGAGTCTGATTGACGCTTATCCGTATGTCTAAATGATGATAGTCCTTGAAATACCGGTTTATTGTTATTTGAAACATTGGTCACAATGATCTCAATTGTTAGATGACGCAGAGCGGACGTTGATTAAAGTCCGCCCATAAGCTTCAACTTGAACTTATCGACCGCGCGGCGGGCGCTAGACAGTCTTCCGCTGCTAAGCCTCAACGCTTACTCGGGACCATCAGCTTCCATCTGCATTTTCCGCGTAATTTGAACAAAGGGTTGACGTCTCGTATCCGCTGGAAATCTATAAAAGAAATGTATCTCTAGCCATAGATTGAAGGGAGTAGCAAACAACAATAATCGTATCTCGAGACTCACATCCAATCACCAATTTGCCTCATATCTACTATGAAGTTACTCGCCCTCACCTTTATGGCGGCATTTGCGGCCTCGAAGACGGTTCCTTTGCACCCTCCGACTGCTGAGACTCTCATCAATCGAGCTTTGGCCGCGCTTGGCGGCGAGAAAGCAATTGTTGGGATCGAAGGAATCACCTATCACTCTCCAAAGTACGTCCCATAGCTGCATCCGTCAGTTGAGTAGCTTACCAAGTCTTTCCAGTGTCTATCATTCTCGCAGTCTTATGCAGAGCTACAACTTGGACAAAGCAGACACGGCTGTCGCGATATCCGGCTCCCAGAATATATCTTTCAGCTATGCCTCGGATCAGTTGACTCAGCGAATTGACCGTACCTTCAAACCCAGTGGTACGTAATGCTATGTCCCTTTCTAACATGGTGATGCACTTACACTATATCAGAGTACTGGTATTGGGCGTCTGCGAGGCTCGATGAGTTTGACTACTCTCTTGTTGTTCGCGGCGGCAAAGATGGATTTGCTTGCTACGTTCGTGGAAACAATCAGATCTGGCTTCCTGCAAATCTAACATCCGGATACGTTGATGGTGAGTTTGCCCTTTTACTTCTGCTCCTGAAGTGAAGGGATGACTGATTCGCGCTTATAGCTGCCCTTGCAGAGTTTCTTGTCCAGCAAGGAAATGTCTTTTCGCCAAAGCTCTTACTGAAGGTGAGTATTAAATAATCTGATACTAATTATCAGCTACAAACTTTCCTAACATACCTAGATGAAAGCTCATCAGGGTGTCAAGGCTATTGAGGTTTTCATCAATGGAATCAAGACACCAGCTGGTAGGTTCCCAGTTTGGATTATCACTACCTTGATCTAATGTAGATAGTCTATGATCCTGTTCTCGAAATCACCATCATCTTCGATGCTTCTAGTCATCTCCCTCACATCGTTCGCACAGAAGAGAATCACATGATCTATGGACCTTCGACAAACGACCTTTACCTTTCTCAATACAAAGCCATCGAGGGCATCAAATTTCCGCACACGTTCCAGACCGTCTACAACTCAACTACGCAGAAACTAGATGCAACACTCGAAGAGTTCATTGTCGAGGAAATCACTATTAATCCCAGGTTTCCCAAAGACTACTTCAATGGCCTATCGGATGGCAAGGGATTCTTCCCCAAAGAGGCGCCCAAGAAGACAAAGGGTCTCAGTCATGCGCACATTCTCGAATTCAGTAGCAATATGCTCTGGTCTGGTCCTGGGTCCGGCATCAGCAACAACTCTTTCGACAGTATCAAGCACAAAAACATCGTCCCTGGTCTACCTAACGCTCATTGGCTTATCGTCAATGATGACTTTCTAGGAGTTAAGCAGTTCGTGATCGAGTTCGAGGACCATGTTATCGTTGGCGATGCGCCTCCCCAGTGGACCAAGCAGGTGATCGAATGGATTGACAAGAACATTGACAAGCCTATCAAATACCTTTGGGTAAGCTCCAATGATTAAGGATGAACCGACTTTTGGTGATAACATACTGACACCCCCGTGATAGCCTACTCACCATCACCGGGATCACAGTGGAGGAGCTGCTGAGTATGTTAAAATCGGGGCCAAGTTGATCGTCCCGGAAATTGCAGCAAGCTACTGGTCCAGCATTCCCGGTGCCGAGCTCATCACCTTCAAGTAGGCTTCCCCGCTTGATCAACTGAGAGCTACACTCTAATCATCTACTAGTGAAACGCATCCCTACATCCACAGCGATAGCAAGCACCAAGCCTGGTTCATCTGGGAAGAGCAAGCCACCCACTCCATCGACTGGTCGTATGCCTTTATCACTGATAAGTGCCCTACCAACAAGTCGGGCATTGCTGTCATTGAGGCTGACGCGTGGCACCCTGGCATGCCTGATGCCAACAATGATAGGTGGGAAATGCGAGAGTGGCTCGGTCAGCTTGATAAAGATGGTCTGCCCGAAAGCGCCTAGTAAGTGCTTCCCATTACTTTATACACAAATGAAGCCAAGAACTGACGAGATTGTAGCGTTCTTCCAACCCATGGTCAGATCAGTCAAGTCTCGGAACTCATTGAGCATACTGACTACGTATATCCCCCCAAGACTATTGACGACTGGAAGAATGGAGGAGCACTGTGCAAGGTGTGATTGGACCACAGCCTCAAGGGTATATAACGGTGTATAATTGATACGTTGTAGTGAGGCATCAGCTGGATATCACGATAGACCCAGCTGCTTAGCGATATAAAGGTAGATTCTTGTTGACATTCTATGTTTCGCAGTCTTTGGACAATCTGCATCCTTGGACGTATTGCTAGCTTAGGGAGACCTTTTTTATATACTTAGCTACGTCACATATTATACCGATGGTGATCGTTCTCTGAACTTCGGGATAGGAAACCCAAGCTGCTCATTGATTCGGATAACCTCCTCGAGGGCTTCAGGATAGTCAAGATCCGACTTTGCCTGTCTATCTATGAGTCTTTGCTGCTCAATTGTGATTGGCTTCCTCTCCCATATATCGCGAAAGATCTCATCGTGAGTGAGGGCGTATTCCGGGTCCACACGAACGCTGTTCTGTGTATCACTGAAAATAGGGAGCGGGCTAGGATTGGGAGGAGGACAGTCTGTTTCTGAGAGTAGGAATGTAAAGAGTGCCTCTTGTTGATCATCGCGAAGCTGATACACACGATAAGTCTGTTTATGGCGACAGGAATGAAAATAGATGTTGGGCAGTAGCGTATCTGACGACCTTTCTGCCCGACGGTCAAAGATTGCTACGCCTCCGAGGATACGATCCTCAGCCCAATACCCAACAATGTCAGCAACTCCATTGGGGTAGATGTCTGCATCGAGATAGGCGTGGTGACTGAAGAGGGTTGGCCGTGGCGGTACATCAACAAGGCCTTCAAGCTCCGAGGCTGGTATCCTCCAGTTGGTAACGTAGTCAATGTCTGTCTTTCCTCCTTTGTGTAGTTGGAAGTCAAGCTGAAATAACAGAACGGCAATTTCATGAAGAGCTACTGCTACTAGCTCCACTAGACGTGTCTTGAAAGCTCTAGACCCAATCTCGGCATGTTGATATTTCTCAATGGTCTAGAACAGTGAGTAGCAATACGACTAAGAGTATTAGAGACATGACTTACCGTTGGATCAAAAGTCAGAATGTCAGAGTTCCACTGCTGATAATACTCTTGGGCCTTTTCAAGAGCCCCGGGACATAGTTCATCATGGCATGAGTCGATAGGATGTTCACCGAAGACATGAGGGAAACGGCGCTCAAAACACACATCTCCGGTGGGCAGCCCATCCATGATTTGAGCATATGTGAATTGCGCAAGTTCAGTAGCCAAGGCATTTTTTATTGCGACATCTAGAACATGGCGATGGCGCTCTGACCGGATATTTCGAAATGGGACACGCAGCCTATATTGCGTCGCCGCTTTTTCTTTCAGCGTCTCAGTTAGAGCTTCCAGTTCTTCTGGGTCCATGGTGAAGTAATGGCAGAGTATAGATTAAGAAAAGGTTGAAGAAAGATTGAGGAAGAGCATGAAAAGTGGACGAGTTAGTCGTGTATGATAGGCGGGGTTATGGCTGCCTAATACCTCAGGCCCCCGTTGTTAAATGTTACCTCTTTAAATTATCTTAGTAAGGGTCTTAGGTATAGACACTCTATTGTTTTGATATACTTTAATATACTTAACTTACTATCTCTACGCTGGCCGCTGGGATCTTGCTTCCCTCAAAGATTCCCTAATGGCTTTATGTCTCGCTTGTGATCGTGGAACCACGTCAAAATCAAAGTGTTCCGGCTGTGTGTTAAACCCTTTAGAGTACTCGTAAAGGGGCACCGGCAGTTCCACGCCATCCGCGTCTCTCTTCTTGACGATGCTACTAGCCCATGCGATCCGAGCCGTCAAGATGTTCAGAGACCGCTCGGCGATGTTCTGGCCTGGACAGATACGCCGTCCGAATCCGAAACAGCTATAGTTCTGCAGGTTGGGGAACTTGGACAATGGCTCTCTGTAGGTGGTTGGGAATTTTGGATCGAGCCATCTGTCAGGCCTGAAGTTGTATGGGTCAGGGTACAGTGCTGGGTCTCGGTGGATTGCCCTGCATCACGATGAGATTAGCATATGTCATGAAGCAGAGTTGGGATGCGACCTACCATTGATTAGGATGGAATATCGTCCCCTTTTTGAAGATAAACCCTTCGTACTCGTCGTCCTTGGTCAGCTGGTGAGGAAACCCACCTGCTGTGACAGGGCGCCACCGCAGCACCTCCTTGATAACGGCACGCACTGTCGGGAGGTTGGGCAGATCCTCGAACTGGGGCATGCGGTCACCCACTTGCTCATCGAGCTCGTCCTGCATCTTCTTTTGCCACTCTGGAAAATGACACATGGAGAGACAGTACGACATCGTAGCCGCCGCCGTGGTGCCGCTTCCAGCCTCGAACAAAGTGCCAATCACGTAGGCCCCCTCATCATCCGAAAGCTTATAGCCGTCCTTGTTCTCGAGGAGCGTGCGTGTGAAAGACTGAGCGTCAGAGCCCTTTTCCAATCCGCGACTCACATCTGACTGAAGCTCTCTGAAAAGGCCCAGTTCCTCCTCATGCAGTCTTCGCCCCTCCCTCTTGAAGGGGGCCACTGCTTCTGGTAAGCTGTTGAGGAATGGCAGCGAATCTACCAAGTAGGCTCCGGGTGACGCAACTCGCTCCAGATTACGGTTAACTTGCACGATTCGCTTGACTGCGGGCTCGTCGCCCGTCTCTATCCACTTGCCGAACCCAATGCGGAAAACAACTCCCGAGGCGTACCGCTCGAACCACTTTTCATAGCTGGTAGGTGTCTCGAGCAGTGACACGAGTAGCTTCTTGGACTCATAGTCCTGGACTGGTTGGTAAGAGTCAGCTGCCGCCGGCATGGTCAACTGATGCATCAACTTGCGGCCTCGCCGCCATCGATCTGCATTTCATGCTCTACGTTAGCCACAGACTTTCCTTCTTAAGAGCTCTTGACCTTACCATTGTAGGGGAGAAGTAATGGCCTCATCTCACGCGAGACAATTCCAGATGCCACAGGGAGGAACTCGCGCGAAGAATAATAACTGCCTCGCTCGCGCAGGAGATCATTGGCAATCTTCTCGGTCGACAAGACAACATGCTGCCGCCCAGCGAGGTTGAGACGGAAGATAGGGCCGTACGTGTCGGCCCATTCTTTGAACTTCAGCCAAGAGTGGTATTGGGGGATCTCGAAGAGGTTCCCGACCAACGGTTTACCTTGAGTCACATGGTCAGTCAAACTTGGCTCGTGGAAAGACAGTACCGAGTACAGTGCAAGCTGGAGTGTTGGGAGCAGGTTTAGATACCTGGTGGGCCGGGCAAAGGCTTTCCGCCGCCTTTGGCATTGGATGATGAAATCAACAACACACGTGCCAGCCAAACTATGGCTATAATGGCTGCTGACCACACAAGAAGCATTTTATTTCTATTCCTGCCAAGAAGTGTTTGTTGGATGGATAGTGACAGATGGGAAGGATCAGTTGAAGTCGTCAGTAGATGGCCAAGACGAATAGACAGACAAGCGAGCAGAATTACAAATAAGTGCGGGCTTCAGGTCACTTGTAATTAACATAACAATAGTCAAGACGCCGAGCAGAACAAGCCCTTTTATAACTTAACCGGCCTGACTACCGAGAAAGGTACATCACGACCGGAAGGCGGAAGATTTGGACTTCAGTTTGAGGTTTTCCGAGATAGCTTGTGTTCTTCACTGTACATCGGATCGTAACTATATCCCATCCTACCGGAACGTGCGGGGTGAGCTTGACTTGGCCAGCTTCCCCTCAATACCCCGGAAAAAGCGGCATCCCTCGTTACTGGTCAGACATTTAATTCGAAGTGGGCACGGTCGAATACCACGGTGAAAACATTCAATATCGGGCTAGTTGGGCTTGTATACGGAGTAGCATTGTACCTTATTACTGATTGGTAACTGTACAGAAACAAGATCATATCAGGCAAAAATAGGCACATATGTGTTTAGGCATTGGAAATAAGTTTGTGTAATTATGTTTAAGAGTGCAAGCTCTGCTATGTAGCAGAGTGACTAGACTCTAGAATTAAAGTATCTATAAAAGAGGCCATCGTCGTGATGTTATTGTCCGCGTGGCCGAAATTATGCAGCCAACGAGACTCAACTGAAACCTCTGTTGTTCCCCTCCCTGACGGTTGTAGTTCAATGCTCTGTATAACTGGCATTTCGTTCTTCTTGTTATGTCGCTGATGTGTTTTCGGCGGCTCAGTCACCGTGTCGTGGCTCCACGATAGCTCCAAGTCACTTCTAGACTCGGACTTCTTCTGTTCCACTTGAACGGTGACCTCTTGGAATACAACAATGCCGCCGTTTAGGAATGATTGCTGATGGGAGGTGTAATGTCGCTCAGGGGGTAAGACATCCACAGTGTCTGTTGATGGAAGGCGCTCGTTGTGGGCTTCGCTGCTCTCAGCGGGGCATAGGTTTATCGTTGACGAAGATCGTGTAGAGTCCTTTGACGAGGCTCTCAGTCTCATGATTGGAACGCGGGGCTTCTTGCCTTTTGAGCTGATTGATCCTTCGGAGCGTTTTAGCCGGCGAAGTGTTGATAGAGGCCCAGAAGTGAGCTCGTTATTAGCCCGACTTGCGGGCATCGTTGATGGATCAAAGTCTTGGTGAAGAACTCGTACAAACTCCTGTCGAGACTGTTCCAAGACTTGTCGCATACCAAAGAAGTTGAGAGGCACCCATTGACAATTGGGGCCGGATGAAATGACGGGATGCGATATCTTGAGTCTCAATGCCATGATGACTGTCTCCTCTGCATCACCTCCGTCGATTCCGTAGGGAAGTCGTAGTATAGTAGGACTAAGCACAGCGTCATGAAATAAAGGTTCCTGCACCCATTCATGTAGTGAGTGAATGGCATTGGAAAGATAGTGGGCAAATAATTCTTCATCGGGAGATCTCGGAGACGCGCCCGAAGTCCTCAGCCTCTGAACAACCTCAGGAATACGAAACCCACTTAGCCCTTGTACCATTCTGACTTGCGTCTCCTCTATAGTGCTTAGTGGCAGAGGTGTCAAGGGCAGTAAATCGCGAGCACCCTTTTGCACCAAGACGTGATGATTATTAAGCCCACGATCCTGAAGTGCGAATAGGCCAAGATGAACCCCAGGCTTAATACGGCATTGTTGTGAGATAAAAGCCTTCATGTCGCGTAGCTTGAGTTCGAACTCGCTGGATTGGATCTGCATCTGCAAATGGTTCCTCGCATCGTTGCATACTTGTACAGGGTCGACGAACCGATACCCAGCCGTCTCGAGTCGTTTCACCTCATCATCGGATGTAAGACGACGGACCAGAAACATGAGTGCTCCTCGTCCGTCGAGTTCACTCTCAAGCTCAATCCCAACTCCCTTCTCAAGGTGACTTTCTCCTGTCGTCGTCGATCCCTTGCGTAGTATCTCGCTCGTGTCGGGAGTTTGATTGTCGCGATGCTTCTCCAGGGCTTGTAGGTAGGCAGGGTTCGCGACTGAGCGTTTAGGTATGATTTCGTCCCATAGAATACCCATCGTCGTGATAGATTCGTCGAGACGATCGCTGAGCTTGGAGGCGGCGACGCAGAACAGCTCGCGGAAGATGACTGAATAGCCATCAATAAGCTCTCCGTCGTCGTTGATAAGCTGAATCCCTTTTGTAGGATCTTTATGGTGGCTTTTGTGCGGTAGCTGTCGTAGATGTTGCTTCATGCCATTTATCAATCCCGAGATTCCAGTCCAATTTCGAGAAGCCTGAAACATCCAGTGGAACTGAGGATGGGCAGTGTTGAATTTATCGTCGGTGTTCTGTGAAAGGGAAATTGAATGTCAGTGGCTGAGCTCTTGATGTAGACCTAAGAAATGATGATCTTCATAAGTGTATAATCGTCTTACCTCTCCAATAAAGAAATCGGTGACAACAGTGTTTGGAAATACTCCGTTGCTGTCGACGAGCAGACATCCGTCTTTATTAAAGACAACAGCCGCCAGCTCAATCTGCTGGGCACGAAGGGCTGCATCTCTTAGAGTGCGGGCTCGTAGGATAGCCGATCCAGCAATTATGATGCAAGCACTGAAAGACTATCAGAAGTCAGTGAATCGGCCTGGACCAGACGCCTGAGACCTACTAAGCAAATAACTGCCACCGCGGTTGCAGTGCGTGATCCTCGTTCCAGTTTCTTCAGATGAAGGAGTCTGTACTGAGTACCAACCGAGGCACACCAGTGCATACTGGATACTGCGCCAGCAAGGATGATGGCAGAAATAGTTCGCTTCCACCAACTACTCGCCGAGAGCGACTGGAAGATGAAGAACATGGCCAACGCAACAGTGCTCGCAGCGACGGCAATAATAGCAGCACCTACGATGTATGCCGGTTCGTAGATGCACTGATAGTTTCTGATGGAGGCGTTGGCCAAGTAGTGCATACCACAAATGGCACAGCCGCAAAGGATACCGGCGGTTATCACTCTCCACCAGGCGATTCGATTCGAGATGCCTATCGCGTAGAATGCGGCGAGGAGGACAAGAACAGGCATGCAGAAGGAGAGTACTGTCATGCCACTGGAGTAAACAATCTGCATCTCTGCCTCGCCCTCAGCCAGCGTGAGTGCGATATTGCCAATGAAGTGCTGCACCACAAGCAACATTAATTAATAGTGTACAAGGCGAGGTAAGCTAAAACTCACCATACACCAAATGGCTATACCGCCCATGGTGATTGCGGACGAACATAGTATCAGACTAATGCATCTGTATTAGCAAACCCTCTTGGCAGTGTCTTTGGCTTGGCGCAGGTCGCATACTGATTCGAGATTCCGTTGAACCATGATCTCCGATTGATCAATTCGAGCGTCGAAGCAGCCCCCACCAAACTGATGAGGTAGCTGAGCGCGAGGTAACCCGCATTGTACGCCTTTGGGACAATATGGCCCTGATATTGCTCAAGAAGGCCCTCGACAGTCATTTTTCGCTTATCGCAGCAGCGCAACAAGAGAAAGAGTTGAAGGGATCAAGTCAAGAAGAATGGATACATGGCAAACTTTTTGCGGACGGAGCCAGGGAATACAGATCGACAGATCTTAATACTCGAAGCGTCGAGGCACAAGGGGGGTCGCATGGGGCGTTTCATAAACGGACGCGTTAGTCCTCGTAGGGATTTTAAACTTTCAGAGAGTCATGAGCTTGCAGGTAGCATGAAAGCATAAATCCGATAGGGGGGGAGGGGAGGCCCATATGCTCCGTAGAGGCGACCAATGCCTGAGGAGGGGCTTGAAACCCGGCACTTGGGCGTTTGCTTCCTATTGCTTGGTGGCATTAGTCAGGTATGGGGTAGTGCTGACGGGGACAAGGATCTGCTCGGGGTACTCATCCCGTCTGCAGGATTAGAAAAGTTAGTTACAGGGCAGGCTTGGTTCATCCCACTCTGAAAGTGATATAATTTCAACCCTTGCTCAAACCGTATACGCACGGGCAGACGCTGGAAAAAGCAACAGCGGGATGTTAGCCTCACTTAGCGGTTAGTGCTGACTAGGTCCGGGAGCAGGCGCACTAAAATATAGCATATCTAACCTCTGCGATGAGATGAACAGAATGAAGACAATGGGGAAGCGCCTCGATAAAACAAGTCGAGTTTGAACAATTGTAAAAACAGCGTCTGTAACACTAGGTGACATAAACCCACGAAACCCAGATCTTCAATGCATGCCGTCAGTTCCGTCCAGGGCTTTGGGACAGCTTAGCGCGGCAGAAGAGATGATGTACCTATATCGCCTCCAGGGGTCTCGGCCTATAGACCGGGTCGAGAACGGCTTTAGCAAACCTCGGATTTAGGAGCCCGGGTTTGTTATTAACAGCAGAAACTCTATCTCTCATGGCGTAGAGTGCATTCGCTTGCAAAGTTAATACATGCTCTGTGGTTTAATGACGGATTTGCATAGGGCTTAGGTTAAAGATTGGTTGTAGATCTGGCGGCCGCCATGGTGAAAAGCATTCCTGCCGCATCCAGAACACACAGACCCTTGGCTCAAACAGCCACTGAAGCCACTATCAGCCACTAGTTTATGGGTTTAGTGCACTCGGGGAACAGGCGGGGATCAGCCCGGGGCCATTCCAGCGCCCAGATCTTTGAGTTGAGGCGGCGCACTAAAACGGCCACTGGTCGGTCGAAATGTGTCACGTTGCAGGGTGATTGATACGATCCTGATTCATGGGCGCAGAGCTTTGTAATGCATAAAACTTTGGATTGTTTGGTCCAGAATGTTGCGATTGGTTCGTCTAATAATGCATTGTTATCTGCCAGTTCAATCGCGATAGAGCAATGTCTTGTATTGTAGCTGATATACTTGACTATACTAGTGACTGGGTGATCTTATCCATTTGTTTCCCTGTACCCCGATGATAGTGCCAATTGATAATCTCCTGTCTGAAAGCTGAGTCAATAACTTCTCGCTCATGACAGGTTTGTCGCACTCATGCACAAATGCCGCCAGTTATCCCCGATACTCAACTAAGGTTGCCGCAGACACTTTAACTTAACCTCGCTATATTCTATGTTGTAGTAAAGATTTTTTGAGATCGAGGAACCTCTTTAGGAGCTCAGGTGCCATATACGTAGCCAGCGTCTGTGCCACTGCTTTGCGGTATCTGTGCAGAGTCCAAGAGTCCGCGCGTCTCGGGATGGAGTGCAGAGTCGGGGCCGAAGACACGGCGCACAGACAGCGGCACGCTGTGGGTCGTGACGGAAACTTGGCTTCCGTTCGTAACTGGCGTTATCCCATAACTAGCCTTAAACGGGTTTTTTGTAAGAATCTGTTATCGCCGGTAAATATGGCCAAAGCGATGAGCATACCATAAATACCCCGAGGTTATGCTGTCCCGCGAAATGTATCGCCATGTAGCAAAGCTTGTGACCGAGCTGTCGAGTTATCTTGTACAGAACCTCGGCTTCTTATCAGATCTTTCTACCCGCTTCTCCTAGTGTCAAAAAGGAAAAATATAATTCTCGAAGCTATTATAAGCCTCCTGAAGTTGTCAGCAGAGTTATTAGTGTGTGCGCCTTTCTCCCTCCCCTATCAGCTAAGCGGTTCAGCGCCATTGGAGGCATCGCCGAGGATGTTTTCATAAAGCAGCTGGACTCGTGCAACTTTTCGATGTCCTACTAGATGCGATCGCACCAATTAGCGGAAATGCCAAAGTGTACGTGCTGTTACCGACAGGTAGTGCGACCACTGTCTGGAATTCTTGTTACAAATGGCTTCGAGGGCGCCAATGTTAAAATCAGTTGTACTGTCGTGCGTACGAAAGCGGTACTTGGTTTTCATTGGGGATGCCCGGAACATACGCATATAAGCAACCAATGACCAAGACTTCGTCAGAATTGTTTTACAAGGAGGGATTGATCTTTACGGCGTTGCATAAACGAGTTGACGCGTCGCGTCTCGGTATATTGGGTACCAGATTTGGAGGAAGCGGCGCCGCGCGGATGGCTATAGTAGATGCCTCAAAGCCGTGGTCGTTAATGGGGTACCTTTGACTCGGCCACTATGCTCTCGCGACCAACGGTGAGAAGGGCACGTTGATTTTAACCGTTGGGCTCCTGATGCTGTGCTTCTCTTATATCCGGATGACTCCCACTGCGTGATGAGATACACACGTGAATGGTTGGAATATGGTTCTTCTCTAAATAAAAATGATGCCATTTGCTTCAACTCCAGGGTAGTTGACCAAAATTGGTCTATAAATAGTGCGAGGCGCTGTATTGTGGCTGGGCATTGGCAGGCAAATGCATATTGAAGATCAGGCAGACTCTGTATAATTGTCGTCAAATAGCCAATCAAAATGTTTAAAATTTGTTAGTACACTATGATTGTGGATGCCTTATCCGCTTAGTCATCTATCATGTACGCCCAATTGGGCAGAGTCGGCAGTGCATAAAATCGTTGTGCATTGTAGTGCTTACGCTGCTGCCTCGAAGGATTCCAATCGGTGACAGAATCACTGCCTAGAAGATGCCGATCAATCGAGTTGCCTTCTGTTTGAGAATACCGAGAGGACGTGGTGGAAGATGACACGCATGTCACAGCCCTTCTTCCTTCGAGATGATACACATCATCAAGGCAGTGCATCTCAGGGCCATTTTCAGTATAAGTATTCATGCATGCCCTTTCTTCTAAATAATCCTGCAATCTATACCTCATCACACCACACAACTATTACACCACTGAATTCAAATCCAGCCCAGCATGACAGCCATCAACTCAGCGGCAGTCTTCCATCCCACCAGGGATTTCCTCCTCTTCTCAGCAGCAGTTGGTCTCCCCCTCAACTTCGTCCGCTTCTGTATCATGGTCCAGCCCACCGCCTTCTTCACATTCATCCTCCTTATCGTCTCTGCTATCTTCGGCTTTACTATGAAACGCCTCCATCGTCAAGGCGCACATCTCAAAGCAACATTCGCCACGCCCATCACCGACCCGTTGAACTGTCTCGTCGCCGATGTGCTCATGGGCATTCTGTCGCTCTTGACGCTTAGCTTCACCTGGACGCATAATAGGTGGCAGGATACTGGGGAGACTTTTTTGGTGGCTTACTCGTCGACGCCATTGATGTTTAACATGTTTCTTCATTTTTATCTGGCGCTGCTTGTGTTGTTTAGGACTAGTCAGATGAAGGATATTGTGAAGGAACTAGTGGGGGATTTGGTGTCGAGCGCGCCTCAGCCTTGTCCGCATTGCCATGGTCGACAGGAGTTTCACGATGATCATGATGAGGAGCAGCCGCTGGTGACGCCTCCTGCTGGAGATCATGAGGATACGCACGAGGGCGGGGCAGGTCCTTCGACTGTCTGGAGCCGATAAACACAGCTTCACCGACAACGGTAAATTCCTGCAAAAAGGTTGCTCGTACTGAATCAAGTTGCATCCTCCTTGGGCAATTTCATACTCTTTACTACTGGTGGGGATGATTTGGAGGAGGGAAAGTGGTATCCTGATATCTATGTAGCCTCAGCAGTATATCAAGAACCATTAGTCTACTCAATTGTTCTCCTTAAAGGAACCACAGCAATTGGCGCTCTGTGTATTGTCTCCCTGCTGATAGGAGCTTGGACGCTTCAAGTCACAATTAAATCGATAGCACGTATCCTTTTCTAGTACCAAGACTAAATCTCAGGCAATTGTCCAGCTGTTGTAACCCATCCATAGAAGGACCAATTCTTCTCCTCATTCCTCCATTCCTTAACCCAAGTATACCCAGCCTTCTCCAAGACACGCTTACTCGCCATATTCTCTTTGATCGTCTCCGCAGCACATCGCTCCGTAATAGCACCATCCACACTGGCCACTATCTCCTCCTCACTCAACGTAGTCCTATCCACAGCGATGGAACACTCAACCCGCGGTAGCTCCCACCAAATCTTCATAAACGCCACCAGAAACTCAGTCGCGTAGCCCTTCCCCCAAGCTTCCTTGCGAAATGCGTATCCAATCGCCGGCCAGCCAAGCTCACACTCTCGTCTATACGTGCCACCAGCTCCGATAACTTCACCGGTTTCAACGAGACTGATCACGTAGTACAAGTTGGTTTCGTCGTGCGGCGGTAGTCTTTGCGCCGCCCACTTTTGCGTTTCCGCAAGATTCTTATCTGGTGCGCCTTGTGCTGTCCACATCATGACCTCTTTCTGGGCACGCATGGGGAAAAGGTCTTTGGCAGCATCTTCATAGAATGGCCTGAGAACAAGACGTTTAGTTCTTACAGTCGGGCGCTCCTTGAATGGTGGGTATGGTAGTTTCGTAAGAGTGGTTTTGATCTGTATAAAATCTGGTTTCTCTGGTTGATTTACTGTCATCTTGACAAGACTTTGCAATCGAAGTATACCACGCAATGCTGAGAGCTTAAATGACAGAGGCCGGGCAGACGCAAGACTAAAGATAAGTAGAAAGGAAGCCCTCAAGGGAAATGTTGTGGGTTTATTGCTCTTATCCTCACGAGCATTAGAAAGCCATAGTCAAGTACTTATACTCGTTAATCGCTGTTTTCTTTGCCAAACTTGACTCATCGCCAATATCGCGCAGCAAGACTCAGAGCATTTAAGTTAGCCGACATCGGCGCCGCGGCTAAAGGTCTAGATAGACTAGACTAAAGGTAGCAGGTTTGACAGCCACTAGCGCTTCGTGATCCACTGCATAATTCCAAGAAGGGTTATATTCGAGCGAGAGTGATGTTCTGAGCCAAATAATACTCAGGTAAGCCAGAGAGTCTGTTTCTCCTTGCTCGCAACTTCACCATCCATAACACCGTCGCAATATGCCTCACCGATATAAGAAAACACTCCAAGCTCGCTCGAGCCTTCTACCGGACGTAGCACAAAAGGAATTCGCCCGCCGCAAAAGATAGCAACGACATCACCAGCTCTACCCTCCACAGGACCCATCCCCAGATATCCCAATCTTGTGAGAAATGGTCGTTTGCCCTGCATCTTCCTCATGCTCTCACGATAATTATGCTTCGTCTCTGCGCCTCGATGTTCCTCCTCCCACTGCAAGCACTTATCCGAAACGTCTTCTCCTCCAGCTGCCAGTCGAGCCATCTCGCCAAACAATTCCAGCTCTTGGAGGAATTGATTATGAAACGCTGCTATTTCCGGTTTTGCTCTTTGTTGATCCCCTTCCCACGTCCAGTAGATGTCTCCGATAGGTACACGCCACCGAGCCTCTTCCTTTCGAATTAGGGTTCGTCCGTTGAGGGCTTTCTCCATGGACTTTTGCCACGACTCATCAATCTGGGCCATATAGCCAAGATATCTCTCATAATCCCAGCTCATGTCCATCCAACCGTCACCTTCAGCAACTTCCTCAATCACATCAATCTTATAGCCTCGAAGTCCTAGAATATCCAAGTTATCATTGGGGTGTTGGACGACCTCAACAACACTATCGTAACCGGATGCGGCAAAGAGATGCCTATCAATACGCTCATTAATAGTGTAGAACGAACGACTTAGGTTAGATCGCCAGTCCGGAACCCACGACGGTATATGTGAAAGCTCATCGAGTTTTGGAAACTGAGAGTAGCACAGAATGTCCACACGACCACCCTTCTCAATCAACGTGCGTGCCGTTTGCGTCAGTATACGTTCAGTGCTTCCTTCATATTCGGGCTGGACCCCTAGCTTCTCAGCGTCCGCAGCCAGGCCCAGAAGGGCAAAGATACGGTCACGATGCACAGTCGCATTCGTCTCAAGCTCAACGAACAGTCTGCGCAACAACATGTACAGCTCGTCGTCTTTATGCTTCTGATGACGTGAACGACAGCCAAATAGTCGTGCTGTTGGCTCAGAAGATATTTCGGATAGTCTCTCCAGAGGCATCTCAGGCGGTTGAAGCTGCTCGTAGTCGCCCTGTGGCATGTTACCTATCGCGGTTTGAAGCAGCAGTACTGCGAATTTGACAAAGTCCACGGGTATCGTCTTGGAACCGCACACAAAGATGGTATCAGGACATAAACAAAATTCCTGGATGATCCAGACTCGTGAAAAGTAGGGTCTCTCAAACCACTTCTTCAACGTCATTTCCTTGAGCAAAGGAGCAAAGGCCTCAACAGTACTGGCCAACAAGTTTTGGAAGCTCACTGCAGTCTCATCAGAGGTGTCCTTGCTTCTTCCCAGGGTTGATATGAGGTGGTAACTCTGTGGGCTCAAGTAGCTCTCCAGTCCAAACTCCCGAGCTCGTTGCCCAGTGTTTTGCCATGCTCTCATCAATTCGTCGGAGCCATCTTGAGCTGGGCCAAGCCATACTAGCACTTGTGTTGCAGAGGAGTAGATCCTCCCCATCATCGCGACCTGCTGGCCTTTTTCTTTATTGTCCGCCTGATTGATGCAGATCTGGTCAATCCACAGCGTTATGACCTCATCAGGTTTGCGGAAATGACGCAGTGCGGTCTCCAGCGACTCCGTGATGGGTATAAAAGTCTTTTCACCATCATTCAAGTTCGATATCTGAATCGATTGAGTCTTATCGCCTAAACCCCAAACATACGAGAGAGCGATATAGGGTGATGGACTTTCAATGGAGGTTGTGTAGAGACGGCCGATAAGACGGCTATCGACCAACACCTGAGAGGGGTAGAGATCTAGCAGCCGGATCTCGGCTGATGCCGTCCTCAGTCCCACCGCGTCATAATCGAAGGCCTGCAATTGATTCATGGCGAGCTTGGATTTAGTTTCATAGATCATCAAGGTCATCACAGATGTTGAGGCGGGGTACTGACCTCACAGTACAGCAAACGTCAATAGCGTCAACGCCACGCTGACAAGCTGAGACAGAGGAACCTGCCGCGCGCTCACTCGCAGCCAATTGATATCATAGTCAAATCCACGTCTCGTAAAGCGCCGTCTAACGATACTTCCCCTGCCAGCGTCATTTTGTTGAGATCTTGCGCTTTTTCGTGGATATGTTTGATAGGATAGCAGAACAGCGCTAAATCTGGAAAGGGCCTGCGATCGGCGGTGAGATTGCAGCTGAAGCTGAGACATACATCAACTAGCTTAGATAGTCGTAACTATGCTGTTGATCTGATAATCGAAGTGGAATTAATCGTCGTTTTCGAGAGAAAGAAGTCTAGTTAATTACATTAGCTGCATGATTGCCATCTTGACATACGTCAGCAGAAGGCACGGCAATGACACAATTTGTCTATAAATTCTCACTCCTGGCTCCTCATTCTTTAACCCAATATTCACTCATCTACCTTCACTCTCAATACCTTCATTGCACAGTTTCATCACTCATCTCAAGATGTCCGACCCAGGCAGCCAAATCCGCATCCAAGATAGCAAGCAAAGGCTCCAGCAGGCGTATACTCACGCAGTCAGCGCCAAAGAAAGCGCCGAGGCCGATTTCAAGCAAGACCAAGATGCTGGGATGGCGGATGGTCAGGACTTCAGGAACTGGGCTGCCATAAATGTAAGCCGCCATAAGCCTTCTCCAAAGGAAATGTGTCACTGACCAACAGATAGGCACCTGCCTGGAGCGCAGCTCTAAATGCTTACCAAGGCGCAAAGGCTGCATACGACGCAGCACTTCAAAATGGAGACAACGAAGCTTTCCAAGCTTGGAATCAGAAGTATAAAGAGGCAGTGTTGGGAGACAACCCTGCAAGGCCCAACTACGAGGCTCTTGTCGAGCCTTGATTTATAAAATTTATATATCAATATCACGGTGCTATTCCTGATATTTGAAGAACTGTATTCACCGTGAAGGAACAATCATCTAGCTTAGACTTGGGCTCTCAATCAGTCAATGTAAGCGATTAAGGCTAGAATACTTCATCCATGCCAGAATTTCCGGCGGCCGTAATACTACCATTTCTTGGCCATCATTTAGCCTCCAACATCTCAGGTATCAACCCTCTGAGATATCGACCTCCTCAAATCCTCATCTATGTCCAGCTTCATCCTTTCCGCAAGTTGCAGCCAGCGATTTTCTTCTCCACGGCGCCAAGTGGAAAGACCTTTCTGACATAGAAGGTCTAGAAAGACATCCCGCGGTGTCTTTGAGTAGTCGACCTTGACACTCTCCTTGACTCTCTTATAATCCGTCGAAATATCCAGAAGCGCATAGATAATATCCTGCTCCTTCGTACACTGAAAATCTGCGCGGATACATACAGATATCCACCGATGCAGGTTGTTGATCTCGGTGGAGCGGAACAACCGAGCCATCGAGTGTTGGTTCGCTGGGCTTTGAGAAAAGTCATCGCTGAACGTATCGTTGGGGCTGTTGAGATTGGCCAGGGATGTCTCAAACTTGCTGTCGGAGATGGACTTGTGGCCGCACCAAATCACGTAGCTCTTTGCGAGGTACAGTTCTTGTATGATCCAGACTCGGCGCCAGTATCTCCGGTGACAGAGGGAAAGCAAGGCTTTCAACTCTCGTGAGTCTGGCTCTGGTGTTATGTTGAACCTCATGAGATACATGGCTAAATTACTATCGTCTCTGGCTGGGCCGAGCCATGATATGACACCGACAGCTTCTGTGAATATTTCACCCATCATGGCGACTTGCTGACTCTTTTCCTGCACATCTGACTGGTTGATACATATTGCATCCACCCAGAGCTGTAGGTCTTCAGTCGGCTTTCTGATGTTCTTCAGGGCCTCGAAGAGGTTCGTGCGGATCTGAACTTGGCGATCACCGATAGTGATGAAAGGATCATTCTTGCTTTCGTCTTCCCATTCATATGACAGAGCATGGTATTCTGCTCCGTTTCGTATCACAGGTCGGAGAGTGCATACAATAGGATCATCACCTTTTCCATGCTCAAGGGTAAGGATGCGAATCTCGGTCGTTGGCGCAAGCGAGCTATCGTCAATAGCAAGAGCCTTCTCCGCCATTTTTGGGGATATTCAGAGCTGTACAACAGTCACTAAGTCGCAGTCAGCAGGAGGAGGCTGAGTTGATGCCTGAAATGCATTGGTGCCTTATACTGCATTGAGCAGTAAGCATTGGCGGGTCTCGGTTTGCAGACCTGAGGTATCTCAGCTGATGCCAAGCAATTCTACAGCACTCTTGAGCTCTATAAGGGCACAGTGGCAAAGATAGTCCCAAAGTGTTTAAAAAGGTCTGATCTAAGATAACAAAAGTCTTCTGTTTCATAAATTCTTGCTGTTGCTCCATTTATCCAGCCTCCCACTACTCTAACGAAGTAATACATAAACACCTCTAATTAAGCATATTCTTTGATCACACTCACAGGTTCTACATATTCCCCAAGAGGCTTGTATACAACATCATCATAACCAAATGCCTTTGGTCCCCCGATCTCAATACCAGAAGGTGTTCTCGTCCACTGCGGCGAGCACGTAATGCCCAGGACAGTCACTCTATAACCGTACTTGAACTCCGGAACACCTAGTGCTTTACCCGATCCGTTATCTAGAACAGCAATGAGATCAGGGACAGAAGCGATGATCCTGGTTTCAGAGCCGTTAGCAGTGGTATGCTCAGCAAGAATATTTTCGTTCTTGAACGGGATTCGCAGTGTCCCTCCTGAAACTACAGGCGTCATTCGCTGATTTTGCTCCGATTCGCCATCGCCTTGGTCATCGAATGCTTCAATACGTAGAGCACCGTGTGAGTGCCCCTTGTATAGTCGTCTCTCGACTTCAACAATCTTGCCTCGAAATAGCACCCTAGCTGACTTTAGCCCACCAGCTTCTTCTATGATCGACTCTGCAACTGTGGAGAGCTGGTTACTGTGGACACTGCGTGAAATGCATCGACCTATCCTCCAAGCAAGAGAGCATGTATTTAGCACGCCGTATCTCCGCACGTTCTCGGTAGTGGTGGGTTTGGCGGCCATACCCACTCGGCTTCCCATCTCGGAACATGAGGCTCTCAAGGCTCTGTCAACGATCTCGTCATCTGGCGCTCGAGTCATGATGATGCTCTTGCCATCGCCTGAGTCGATAGCACAGGGAACGAGTTCTAGTGGCTTATGCACCGCGAGTGTAGTCTGCCAGTAGGTAGGATATGCTCGACCCATCCAGTCACCGTCAATTACGGGCGCGTTGAAGAATCGCGAGGAACCAACGAGCATCGGCTCCATACCATTGGCACCACCAATCTCTAACCCCATGACTGCATCGATACTCTTATGGCCGAGATACTCCATGAGCACATTGAATGCTTCCACTGTCTCGGTTGACTGTAATCGCTCTACCGACACGGCAGGAGATCCCATGTGACCGCCCCAGTAGATTAGGGCATCGTCTTTGAGGGAAGACTGGTCGATAATGCGAATGGTGTGGCCTTGTCGTATAATATCCCGCAGTTGGATGAAGCTAGGAGCTGGAGTGCCACCGCCAGCGCAGCCGAGCACATAGCATCCGTCAGCCAGCCAAGCCAGATCTGTTTCATTGAGTATCCATTCAGGGACGCCCCCACCGTTGACTTTGATAGTAGGAGTGTATGTGAAAGGATCCACAGGTGTATCTTCGGTAATCTTGACAGCTCGGTTCTTTCGTCCTTCAGGTTCGTCACTGGCCTCGTCGTCGTCATCTACAGCATCCAGCTCCAACTCTGATACATAGCCCTTGAAGTCGACATCTCCCACTGCTTTAACGATGGTTCGAACTTGATGAGATACATATTGTAGCGGAATACTCTCTACATTCGCCATGGTGATACTTTCAGGGATCGCACCAGCTTGAATAGCTCGTTCAACGGCGATCGTCTTTGCACGCTCAAGAGCCTGTGACTCTGTCTGATGGGCTGTACTCTGAACGATATCAACGTCGCCGCTGACACGAGAGATCGCAGCGCCGATGGCATTCGCAACATCGTGGAATGGAGGGAGTATGACCTTTGAGGCCCCTGAGATATCTTCTGGCGCAAGCACGGCACCCCCTCCTACCAGAAGGACGGGCAGCGGATCAGCGGAGGTCTTGATGACATCGACGGCTCCGTCGAGTAGAGTCTTGATACAGTCTTTTGCAGATTGGACAAACTCGGGTTTCAGTCCAGACAGTCTGCTCTTATCACCCATATCTGCTCTTCCCAGGGCAACAGCGATATCAGATGCGGTGCATGTATTGCCACCGAAAACAAGAGCTTCTTCAACAAGATAATGGCCAACTGACTCAGGACCGACCTTGACTTTTCCGTCGACACTGCGCACGAGTGAACCCCCGCCAAGGCCAACGGAGTGCAGATGAGGCATTGAATAGTTCACTCTCACTCCAGCGACTGTGACGTACGCAGAGGCCTGTCTTGGGAGTCCGCTTGGTAGTATCACGCCAATGTCAGCTGTAGTTCCACCAATATCCACGACAATAGCCGAAGAGTTGCCCCCAGCATCGATACCAGCCAAGTAAGCGGCGCCTCTCATCGAGTTGGTGGCTCCCGATGCAAAAGTCTTGATTGGTATCCTGGCTGCTGCAGTCGCATCAAGAGTGGTCCCGTCGTTCTGAGTAATAAACAGTGGGCATGTCAGGTTAAGCTTCTTCTTGGCTTGATTGAACCTCCTCATTGTCTTTCGAGCATATTGAAGGATAGCAGCATTGAGGATACTAGCGTTTTCGCGCTCTAGGAAGCCAATATTGGCCACCTCATGAGAACACACGACATCAATCCCCGGAACTTCTCGTAGGATGATGTCTTTGACACGGCTCTCTTGCTTGAATATCTCATCAATCGGAGAGAAGACGCCGGCGATCACAACCGCCCTCAGGTTCTCTGCCTTGATCTTTTCACATTCGGCCACCACTTGGGCTTCTTTGATGGGTGCTTCTTGAGACCCATCGATATGCAGGCCTCCATCGATGATGCCGCAATATCCCTTAATGATGGCTGCCAGATCGGGCGGGAAGTCTGAGAATGGAGGTACTTCTCGGAGAAACGAACGCGATAGCCTCAAGACGCCAACTTTTTGAAGGCGTCGGGCATCTCTCTCCACAACGGCATTGATAAAGTGTGTTGTGCCGACTGTGATGCTCGCTATCCGCTGGGGAACTATGCTGCCAGATTCAATGACAGCTCTGACAGCAGTCTCGATTCCAGCAGTCGCGTCGGGCGTGGTGGGGGTTTTCTTAAAGGCGATGACTCCACGTTGAGCATCGCCTTGTGCAGCGAGGGCGACGTCTATGGCGACGGCGTCGGTATTGGTGCCGCCGACGTCGACTCCTATACGTACAGCTTTACTTAAAGTCATGATGGGCAGTGGTTGGAATTCGAAATCTGAAATCTATGTAGCAATTTCTTGACAGGAAAATTATAAGTCAGGATATCCAACGCTTTGCTCATATAACAGAGCTTCTCTCACACTATTGCTACGGTGGAAAGTGGAGCATACGGACGGTTAGCTTACATCGCGAGGTTACATGCATCTGCGGGGTTTCTACCAGGATATCTCTCGTATCTCAAAGATAACGTTGCGGGGTTGACTTGAGACGAACATCTTTGAAGTTTCTCGTTTGCTTGAACGGTGCAAATGTCCCGAGCAAGTGGTTCCCCTATCTTCGGTCAACTTTGGTCGGGATGGAACAATCCGAGTGTGTTGATCATCGTCAGTTATCAGGCTAAATGCCGCGGCATCTCCGAATCCGGAATGCCGAAACGGCAATTGATGTCGGTCCATACAGACTATCTCTCTATCTATAACTTATCATGGCCTGTCAATATTTTACCAACAAATCGGATAATTTCCCTTCTCATTGTAATGCAAGGCCATATATGATAGGGCAGCTTGGTTCCGGGCTCCGGGCTCCGGTTCTCATCTACCGGATATGAGTCCTTTTTCTGGAATCGCGTTACACAAGACTCAACTTTAAGTAGCACAGGATGGTTCAAATCATTATCTGTCGGTTACGAACCCCTCTTTTGGACCTCGCACAATGTAACCCAACCACAAGGTAGTGGCAATGGGTTTGCTTATCATCAAGACATCCAAAGTGATAAGATACATCATAAAATAAATGAGACCCCACCAACAGGTTGCGATCTGAAGGGCTCAGCTCAATAGGACCAAGTTCCAGGATCTTTGACAGCTCCGACGTAAAGGGATTTCCCGCCAGTATGCCACTCAAAGCCATCCTGACCCGGATGAGACTGCCCAGCGCAGATAGAGCCGTCTCCAATGTCTGGATCAATGACGACATCCGTCCGTTGGAGCCGGAGCGTCGAACATGGAACACTATGACCTTTATATCTTTCTGGTTAGTGAACCAAGTTGCCAGTAAGCCATCGCGAACAATCTCTATGTTTACACGCGTTATCTAACCCGCAGTTAGTATCCAACTGGCAGCTGGGCGCTTCTCTTGTCGCCACGGGGCTTAGTGTCTGGCAAGTCATTATAGCTACCTTGATCGGCAAAGTCATCATCAGCCTGGTCGCAATCTTCAATGGTTATACCGGTGCTGAATGGCATATCGGCTTCCCTGTCGTCTCAAGATATATCTGGGGTCCATACGGATCCTTCATCGCCATCGTCCAGAGAATCATCCTCAGTCTAGTCTGGTTCTCTGTGCAGTCATGGACAGGCGGTCTCTGCATTTCTGTCATCTTGTCAGCCATGTTCCCCAGCTTCCAAAGACTCGGAAACGTATTTCCTGAATCATCTCATCTCGATACGAAGCAGTTTGTTGGCTGGATTCTTTTCAATGTTTCCATGATACCAGTTCTCTGGATTCATCCTCATAAGATCAAGAGAGTCCTCCTCATTTTCAACATTATTGCGTCGGTCACGCTAATCTCCATCATGATTTGGTCCCTTGTTGAAGCTAAAGGGGGCGGCCCTCTACTTTCCGAGAGTGCGACGCCAATGAGCTCTCATGACCTTGGCTGGGCTATCACCTCTGGCGTGACAACTGTCATTGGTGGCATAGCAGTAGGACTGACTAATGCAAATGATTACACCCGATTTGCTCAAAAGCCTGGTGATCAGGTGTTTGGGCAATGGTTTTCCATCATGTAAGTTACAGTCGTTGACTAGGATTTGTAAGGGCACCAACTTATACATCTGCAGCTTTTTCGGCACCCTCTTTCCTCTCTTTGGCTGCCTCGCAGCATCAGCCACTCAAGGGATATGGGGCGAGGCTATCTGGAATCCCCGTAAGTAAAACTCTAGCGCCCTCTGGTTTATTCCAACATCACTAACATGCATCAACTATGAAGCCCTGATCTGCCAACAGTGGCTTGACAGAGACTACTCTTCTGGTTCAAGAGCCGCTGCATTCTTTGCAGGCCTGGGCCTTGTTATGTGCCAGATTGCCATCAACGTGGTTGACAACGCCTACAGTGCTGGCATGGATCTCGCCGGTCTCGTCAGCTCCTACATCAACATCAGGCGAGGTGCTTTCATTGCACTAGTCTTGAGCGTTGCCATGTGCCCTTGGGAGCTTCTTTCTTCAGCCAGCGTCTTTATCTCAGTCCTGTCTGCATACAGTGTCTTCCTTGGGCCGATCATTGGCATTCAAGTCTGTGATTACTGGCTGATCCGTTCTCGTCGCATTAAATTGTCCGATCTCTATAACCCTGGCCCTACCAGCATTTACTATTTCAATTGTGGCTTCAATCCTAGAAGCTTCATTGCTTGGGTCCTTGGCTTTGCAACCCAATTGCCTGGATTTGCTGCTGGTGTGACCCCCGACAAAGTCAAGGTTAGTGAGGCCTGGCACGAACTGTTTTACCTTGCATTCCCCCTGGGATTCGCCATCTCATTTACTGCCCATTACGTTATCAATCGTGTGTTCCCGCCCGCTGGTTTAGGACTTGTTGACGACATGGACTACTTTGGGTCCTTTACTGAGGCAGAAGCCATCAAGCTAGGTATGGGCCTAGGATCAGAGGGAAGTGAGAAAGACGCTGTCATTCAAGGTGTGCCTGTCCAAACAAAGAGTTAGTTATGCAAGTATATACCTTTTCTTTTAGATATAGAGCTACACCATCAGCGTGATGGTGGCAGCCTGGAAATAAGAACTCGTCTTGTGCATGTTTATAAGGTTTTGTCTTGAAAATATTATTTCATTCCGCCTATCCCTGTATTTACTCATTAAATGCGGCCGTTATGCCAAGCCGTAAGAATGGTATGATTTGCTATAAAGTGGCCCATAATATAGTAAGTTATTATTTAAATCCCACTCTATAATCTCACACCGCAACTTCCTATTTTACTTATGTAGTTTATTCTTCCCTTTTAACAGAGGACAATTAAAAATGTCGGACTACGATCCATTTGACCGCAATATGCGAGTTTGTGTTCAAAGGAACGGTGAAATCGACGATGGTCGTTACTGCAATCTCATGCTTCCTAGAAGCGGTCCAGAGTCTCCCGGTCCTCATTCCGATATCAAGGGACTAATGTCATGGCCGCGCATATGCGGCGTCTTGACAGACGAGGAGATTGTTCACACGATGTGTACGGATTCATTGTGGGCTTCCAAGCCACGCGGCTGCCGACTGCGCATTACCGTCACAGATGAAGAATCTGATGATGACTCTGATGATCCTGCCAATGTAGAAGCGAATAAGGGATCTTGGGAATCGCGGAAAATTCCTGGTAAAAACAGGACGAGGGCAGACCTCACCTCCGTCGATCCATGCGTGTGTCTTGACGGCAATGGCGTTGGTACCTCATTTATGCTGAGTTTGGAGCTGCTGATCAAGACGACACCTCAGGGCCGGGTAACGCAAGTATTGCTGGAAGAGAACACGAACAGGGCCCTTGTGCAGGTGCCTCCAGCGTGGAACTACGACAGCTTTATCACGCTTGCTAAAGTTTTCAGCGTCATTTCTATCGCACTAGAGCGTGTGGAGTTCCTTGGTGTACACTCGGAGATGGGCGAGGCGCTAGGAAAAACGAGGTCAGAGATTCAGGATGAGCTCTTGAGAAGTCTAGAGGGCGAAATGAGCGACACCAACAAACTACAGACGGCGGCACCCGTGCTGCCGTTTCTGCCGCTTGATAGACTTTGCGACGGTAGCCAGTTTCTAACATTGAATCGGTTGCAAGGGCTTGTCTCGAGAGCTGTGCCATATTATGCTGTGGCCCCGAGGGGCAAGGTCCACCGAGGGTCTTGCGGTTGTCTGCTACCCGGAGGACTGGCAGAAGCAGACAAAGAGACGGGTATATCTAAGGCCAAGATCACCCCTAGAAGATTTTACGACGCCCTGCGGAGCAACGAAGTCAACCTAAAAGACAAGATAGTGACTAGATCCGCGGATGAGCCTGTAGAGAGCTACATAGCACTCTCATACCCTTGGAAGTCTTACGGCTCTCAAGACCTGGAAAGGATCATCGCCAAAGTCTATGGTGTACTGAAGCACCGCTACTACTGGGTCGATCGATGGTGTATAGACCAAGACAGCTATGAGGACAAAGAAACCAAGGTGCCAAAGATGAAGGACTATTACTCTAACGCCGAGTATACTTTAATTCTTCCTGGCATGGCATTTCCACTCGAACTTGCACAGCTGAAAGCCGACGGTCCCAGGGTCCGACTATACAGTCCACAGCTGGTTCAGCAGGTCAAGCAGATATGGGAGAGTTGCGAGTGGAGAAAACGCTGCTGGACTTTGCAGGAAGCCATTATGAGCAAGACATGTGTCTTTTGGACAGGCCAAGAATCGGCCCCCCTAATCGACTCTTCGCAGCTTGTGAGCATTTTATGCAGTTCGCCATTCGGCAACAGCTATATAAATACTCTCCCCCACCTCTCTATGGAGGTCGGAAATACGGACAGGAGAACCTTGGTGGCCATGTCAGCGACGATAGCAGACCCAACAGAGGAATCTATATATCAAAGGGCAATAGTCAGATGTTCCAGTCACGGTACCATCCGCGACGCGAATGCCTGTAAGCGTCCCTTGGCAGTGCTTCTAGACAAGATTCGTGGGCGAGAAGCCACTCTAGAGTTAGATGAGTACTACAGCCTTTTCTCCATGGCATCGGATAAGCTTCCGGCTGTAGATTACAAAATCGACCCTGTCCGGCTTATGGAGAGGATGGTGGGAACCGGCGCTCTAGGGGCAAATATTCTATTGACTAGCACTGGGCGAGACAACGTCGCCAATGCGAGCTGGGTGCCTCGTATGTGCGCCAAGCGACAATATTCAATGATGGGAGCAGGTACAAACGCGGCACATCCGGAAATTTCTGACGGTGCAATGGTCGTTTCTGGATACTTGCTCCAGGTGAAAACTGTCAGTGATGAAAATTACGACTCTTTCGCTGTGGGCGCGAAGCTATCCATGATGCATACCTTCCCGTCAGTCCCTGACTTCAAAGTTCAGGTGGACTGCGTTATACGTCGGGGACTAAAGAAAGCGAGCCACTATCTCTTTATAGAGCCGGTGCAGAGGGGACACTCCAAGTCCACCAGTGGTTTAATACTCCTGGCTACTGAAGAAAGGCAACCAGGAGAGCATCGTTTGATAGATGCCACCATCATGAACAACATGACGCAGGATAGGCTTTTAAAAAACGATCAATTTGGATATGGCCGGCCATTTCGTCTTGTCTAGTTGAATATCAAGTATGGGTCTACGAAAGGACATAAACTTCATGATAGAGGCAGTGAGTGATATTTTACTTACTTAACAGCTCTATGTACTAAGTTCTGTCTGCTGGTTTAAGCTCTCAGCCACGAGCCTCAACTGTAAATAACACATCTAGCTAACAACTTGGACATTATACCAACATCGGCGAGGTTAAGGGGAAATCCATTGATGTACTGTCGTTTGAATTTGTTTAGATATATTATACAGAAAAGCTTCCGTTTAGGTGCCGCTATCTTACTTTAATATTATCTTGTGTTTAATTATCCTAGAAGACAGATCAGAGTTTCTTATAACCTGTAATAGCAGGTAAATAAGTTATCTTTTAGGTTTTTATAATATTAGCCTTTAGCTATAGTAATTAGTTAGTTATTATAGTATAATATCTAAGTTATTAGCTAGATATATTATTTACAGTTAAGGCTTGTGGCTAAGAGCTTAAACCAGCAGCAGCTGTATGTACATTACGCAGTGTGTTGACTCTTGGCAAGCGATACGTTAGCCCCTCGGGAATCAATATGACACCTATTGCCTGACTCATTATCGCGAGTCAGCTACCCCGCCCCTTGGGACGGACTCACTCAGTTGATACAAATACTGAGGAGTACTGTAACCGTCAGCTGGGGGCAACTAAGCAAGCCCCAAAAAAAACATCCATACAGAAGTGTAATTATTCTTTAGCAACATTATCCATTGTGATGGGTTCATTTCGAGGCAAAGTCGTCAGTACTACTACGAGTCTTTGAAACTCATTCGATTAACTAATCTTTCAGATTGCTGTTACTGGGGCAGGAAGCGGCATCGGTCGCTCAACCGCGATACAGTTGCACAAACAGGGCGCCAAGCTCTCGTTGGCAGATCTGGACCCAGTCGGCCTAGCCAACACTGTCAAGATTCTTGAGACCGCAGATGTCATGTCACTTGTGGTAGACGTATCCGATGAGACTCAAGTCGGTGATTGGATTGCTCAAACAGTGCAGAGGTTCGGTCGATTAGACGGTGCTGCCAACATAGCCGGCATCTTTAAGCCAATATCTATATTCGACTCCACGGTTCAGGATTGGGACCTGATGATGAATGTGAACGCAAAGGGGGTGTTCAATTGCTTAAAAGCTCAGATAGCTGCTATCGGTTACAAGGGGGGCAGCATTGTAGGGATACTTAGTGTTTGTTTCCGAAGCATCGCTAATCACTGCATATATAGGTCACTGTTGCGTCGGCAGCTGGTATCAGAGCTCTCCCTTCAGCGCCAGTATATGCAGCTTCCAAGCATGCCGTAGTAGGCCTCTCCGCTTCGGTGGCTGCCGAGGTTGGACCAAAGAATATTCGTGTCAATACCGTTGCACCGGGTTTTATCGACACTCCAATGACCCAGAGAACTGTGCTAAGGGGAGCAAATGGAGAAGCGTTGACAGCAAAGCAAAACCCTATTTCTCGCGCCGCGCACCCGGATGAAGTCGCTGGTGTCATTGTTTTCCTGTTGAGTGATCAAGCATCGTTTGTAACTGGAGCTTGCTGGCCAGTTGATGGTGGGAATACTATCTGATCAGGCAAGGAAATATCAATATCTATAGACATGGAGATAGACTGTGTGTATCCATTATATTGAAAAAACCAGCTTGACCATAATGGCTGGTGGTCGCCCAGGCTGGGCTGTTTGTGGCGACCCTCTTTATCTGTATCAATGTGCCCAACATCGGCTAAAGGGTTAGCGGCTGGGCTAAGCGGGTAATGCACCTCTCTCCGCTACTACATTTATCCGACGCATCATCTTTCCATATCGCTACTCAATTGTCCTGTAGAGAGAAGCTCGTAGTGGAGAGATGGATGACAGTCACTCGAGACCCAGGGAGCCTCGGCGTGTAGCAAAGCGACATCAATGCCCCAAGCCAGGGTGCGGAAAGTCATTCAGTCGGCCTTCCCATCTCGCGCGGCACGCTCTGAACCATTCAGCTGTCGAGTTCGAATGTCCGCGATGCGCTGCATCCTTCAAGCGACGCGATCTCCTGGGTATATCTATGTCTTAATGGCTGAAATATGAATAGTGGCTAATCTTCTTCTCTTAGAGAGACACAAGGCTCGCCACGCAAGTAAAGACCGGCTAGCTGGCGGGTTGGGGCTTGGTGTACTCAGGACGAAACGGCACCGTCGGGGTCGGCTTCTACTGGCTTCTAGCTCACCGAGTGCCCAGCGATTGGTATCATCAAGGGACCAGTCGAGAACGGTGGCAGTGGGTCAGCCGGGCGCTGAAATGAGCTCTTCAGTTATTCCTGAACACGAAAGGGTGTTGGGAAGCGATGAATCCACGATTGGCAACTTTCAGCAAACGACAGAACGATTTGCCTCATTCGATGAAAGTAGCTCTGCTGAGCCTCACGAAGGAATCTCGAGCACAGATGGATTCGACTTTCTGGAGCTTGGAGACATGTATCACGATTCTACCTTTGACTTTATGCATTTCAATGTTACGGGTGATCCTCACTCTCCAGAAACCGTCCGGTATCTAAGTCTAGTGCCAGGCCAAGACGACTTGCCTGTCTTACCTCCAAAATCTCTTGACTTTGATCAAGAGGGCTTTCCAATTCAAGACGCACCAGCACTTCATTCGCCAACAATCAGGACCACGACAGCAGGCCACTCTCCATATCCCGATGAAGAGAGACTAACCCTCCAGTCAACAGGGGCTTGCAGTAGAGAAGCAATCGAGACAAGAAGTAATTCCGCAGAAGTCGATAGTCTGTGCTCTCTGGGGCGCCTGGGGCTGAATAACCTCCATCTGACGGAAACAAAGAGAGGGGAGATTCTCGGACTCATCAACGATATGAGGCCAGTTTACCCAGACGGCACATCGATCGACGAGAGTACAGCAGATCTCTCACTTGCCTGGATGCAGAATTATCTCGACCTATTCTTTGCCAACTTTAATTCTTGCTACCCCATGATACACACACCAACATTAGAGGTTCTCGACGCGGAGCCCTTGTTCCTATTATCTCTGATTGTTCTCGGGGCCACCTTCAAGGAGAAAGAAGACCATCAGCTTTCAGTCTGCCTTTATGACGCCATGACGCCATATATCATGAGTGGGCTCAGTGGTATCAAGGTGCCCGATCTTTCCATTCTTCAGGCCTTTATGGTTCTAGAATGTTATGGGATGTATCGAGCGGGGGCTTATCAGCGCGAAAATGCAATTATAATGCATGCGTTTCTTTTCAACGCGAGTCTAGCTATTGATGCTGAGAGGTCTTCCTACTGACGTAACAACTAGGCTATAAGGAGACTGTCCCGCTACCACGTTCGGGCCAGAATAATGGTTCCTGACTTGAGGACAGATCATAAGAAGGACTGGAAAGCATTTGCATACCACGAGCAGTACAAACGGTAAGATCTCGATTCTTCGGGATATTGCAGCACGCTACTGACACTTGTTCTAGCTTAATATTATTTATCTTTATGTGGGATACGCAGAATGTCAGTTATTACTCGTTCATGCCAAGCATGTCTACCCAGTCAATTCAAGTCAATCTCCCATGCTCGAAAGAGCTTTGGGAAGCTAAGGATGAAGATGCATGGAAAGCAATCATTTCCTCTGAAGGTGATCCTCCGATGATCAACAGTATCGTAAAGGACTTTATCGAGGACGGGGGAAACATATGGTGCGAGACTCTGGACAGCCTATCTCTGAGCTTCATTTTGCACGGTTTGATGTCAATGTGTAACGACATGGTTCATTTTCACAACCAGTCCATCTATCTTGGAAACGCCGCACAAGGGGACAACGATTGGCGACGTCGGATGACGACAGCACTGGAGCTCTGGAAGACGAAGTACGATGCTTGCGCTATGGGAACAAGACAAACCATCGACCAAGACTCGTCGCTACACGAGTTTCGTCAGGAAAACGTGGCTTTTCTTGCGCTGTATCACACCGCCCATATTGTCGTCGATGCGGATATACGTCATCTCCAGATTGCAGCAGGCGCTGAGGCGATCTTTGGGCACGTTGTGACAAACGCAGAGCGCGAAGAAAGCATAAAGGCGGTGATGGAGTGGGTGCGATTATCTCCTGACTCGGCTGGTCATGCTGCGTGGCATGCTGCACAGATGATACGCGAGGGCTTGTTAAACCTGCGCAATTGGAAAGCTAACGGCATGTTTCACTATCCGTGGTGTCTCTACATTGGGGTATTGACGACGTGGGCCTTTGTGAATTTCTCGCGGGGGCAGAGCGATAACCGTCGAGGCTGTCATCATAGCGTTGGTGGAGAGGATATCTTGCAGACACAGTCAAAGGGTCTTATGCATCAGACCATCTCAAATATGGCATCTTGTACTCCAGCGACTATTGGCAGAGATCTGCACAGATGTTGCCCGCATGGTTTGGCTATTGAAGTGGCAAAGTATCTCAAGACAGTTCGATGGACTGCTGCCTTTGAAGCGATGAAGGTCCTTAGGGGCATTGTGGACATGGAATCACTATAAGTTGACTACTTAAGTACCAGGGTTATTAGAAGCTAAGTGATGGATTTATACTCAAGAACATAACCCTTCGCCTTTCTCAGTCTTCAGTCTGACTAAGTCTACGTAAATGCAAAGGCCCTAGAGCTGTGTTACCTAACTCACAGAAAGAATGGTAAATTAATAACAAATATGAAGTTTTGGGCGCAGTAATGCGCTAATAGAAATACCGTACCAACTCATGAAATTCGGTAGCGCCGGTGGGTACACGCTAGTGCAAGCTATTTCCCTGATTTGACCAATGAGACTATTTAACAAGATATCAGATCTTTATTTATAATCTAACCAATCAAGGGGTTATATAAGGCTAGTGCGTACCCACCGGCGCTACCGAATTTCATGAGTTGGTACGGTAGGAGACAACCCGGATTGTACCACTGTCTGTCAGAGCTTATCTGCAATACCCACTTATCATGTACCACTTTACCAGTGGTACTGTACCACTTTAGAAGCGCGTACCACTCTCAAGTGTCCCGCGTGGGATCACGCCACTTTAGCTCTCCCACCATTTCCCGGCTAACCTAGAACATCGCAAAGTATTCAGGATAAATACGAAGACTACAATCAACGAGAATGGGTACGCAATGCTCAGGCACGATAACCGAAAATGCTCCACCTTATCTCAATCCCCACGTTTCAATATCTGGGGTAAGGGTCCATCGCGGGGTGAGTTGCTCTGCAGTTCTGTAGGGACAAAGTGGTTCAGTTGAAGGTCAAGAAATTAGTATTTAAATCACACAAGGCTAATAGATTCTTTCATGCCTATGCTCCAGTAGAACCTACGATATACTCAAAGTAACTGAATTTGGAAAAATAAATCAGAATGAACGCACATAGAGTATCTATCATCATCATCGGAACTGGTGAGTATGCTACGAGATATTATTCCAGTTACATACAGGCCGTGTACCTAACTGCGGATAGGCGTCGGTGGACTTGCTGCAGCAAAGACGTACTTGGAACTAGATCCTGAAGCCGATGTCTTGCTTCTTGAGAAGGTAAACTCTACCTACATATCTAGGATAGTGACACAGGAAAGCAGCTAATACTTCACCAACAGAGATCCGGTCTGGGTGGAGTTTGGGCTGAAGAGAATTGCTACGATGGCCTAAAGACCAACAACCTACGAGGCACCTACGAGTTCACCGACTTCCCTCTCGATGATAGCTATGGCGTCAAGGAAGGGGAGCATATCCCCGGTCTTGTTCTCCACAGGTACATGACCGACTTTGCAGTCAAGTTCGACATTTTTCGTCGTATCCGCTTCAATGTCAACATCCGCACGATCCAAAAGCTAGACAAAGGCGGCTGGGAGCTCGTCGGCGAGGACGCAGCCGCAAAGCCCATTCCAGTTTCGTATCGCTGCGAGAAACTCATCATGTGCACTGGCCTTGCATCAACCCCGAATCCTGTGTCATATCCAGGTCGCGAATCCTTCGGCAAGCCCGTCCTCAACCACGGCCAACTCAAGGTTGAGGCTCACGAGGTAGCCTCTGATCCTAACGTCAAGTCCGTCACTATTGTTGGAGCGTCAAAGACGGGCTACGATGCTGTGCAGCTCATGGCTTCTCGTGGTAAGAAGGTGACTTGGGTCATTCGCGAATCTGGCGGCGGTGGTGTTTGGATGTCACCGCCTTGGGTTAAGATGGGTCCTTTCACCCTGCAGCTGGAGCATGTTGCAACTATGAGATTCTTTACATGGTTTAGTCCTTGTATTTGGGGGGAGTACGATGGTTACTCGTGGGTCCGTCGCTTCTTACACGGGACATGGCTTGGTCGAACAATGGTGCATCGTCTTTGGGAGAAGATCCGGATGGACACCGTCAACTTCAACGGGTACAGGAAGAACGAGGCTATTTCTCAGCTAGAGCCTTACGAGAGGTTTGTGTTTATCTTGTTGCATTTAGAATGTTCCGATTCACGTACTGACCTCGGTGCATACAGCTTATTTTGGTCTGCTCGAGTCGGCGTCCTTAACTATCCTGGCAACATTCACGACTATGTAACTTCGGGACAGGTCAAAATCATCAAGAAGGATATCTCACATCTCTCCAAGAACGGAACGATCAACTTTGCCGACGGTACAAGTTCCCAAACAGATGCTCTGATAGCTATTACCGGCTGGAAGCTCTCACCAAACATCCAATACAAACCTGACGGAATCGAAGCGAGCCTTGGCATTCCAACTGAGAGCATGAGCAGTGAGGAGCAAGCCTTCTGGACCCATCTTGACAAAGAAGCCGAAAGGGAAATCCTTCAAAAGTTCCCATACCTCACTCAACCGCCCAAGAATGTCATACCTTACAAGCAAAAGGTCTCACCATACCGCTTATACCGCGGCATGGCACCGCCGGGCATAACATCACGATGCGATAATTCAATTGTCTTCATTAAGATGGTCCACAGCACGGCCAACATCATCATCGCCGAAACGCAAGCTCTGTGGGCATACGCCTATCTCAACAACATGATCGATATCGACAAGGATAGAGTGTACAAAGAGACAGCGCTATCAAGCTGCTACGGCAGATTGCGCTACCCTTGTGGATTCTCAGCGTGGTATCCTGAGTTTGTGTATGATACTGTCCCGTATGCAGATATGTTACTTCGAGATCTTGGTGTCTGCAGTCGCAGAAAGCAGAGTGTAGCGCAGGAGGTGTTCTCAGGATATACGATACAGGATTACAAGGGGATCAATCGAGAGTGGGTAGAGAAAAGGCGCTGCCATGAAGGGAAGAAGGTGGTTTAGACCAAGGCTGGTGTTGACTCACAGCGAAGTGTGCATAGTCTCAAATAATAGTTAGATTGTTGACGCAAATATTGATGCCAGAGTCCTTACTATAGAAGAGTCTTTACACAGAATTACAATATCAGTGAAGTTACCAAGTTCTGTCTGCTGATTTAAGCTCGCAGCCACAAGTCCCAACTGTTCAATATCCGCATCTCCTCTACATAGTTACATTATCAAAGAACCAGCCTGATCCTGGTAGCAGCACGATGAAACGGGTCCCTGATTCTCATTAGACTTCTCGAGTAGGAATCTCGCCCCTGGCTCCTGGGCCTGGATTTAAGGCTGAAAACCGGAATCAGGAACTGGACTTGATGATCTACATTTCGTGGCCAATAGTGTTGACTTTGACAAGCCAGCACCCAGACAGCTGGAATTCAAACCTTATTTATCAGCCACTCGACAGTACCAGAAATCCGGTTTAGTTCTCAAGGCTGTAGATCATGGCTTGGAGACATGTCTAGCCTTATAGCATGCCAAAGGTCCGGGAACGCCGTTAGCCGTAGATCTAGGTTAGGGTATTGGGGCGCAAACCTAAAAGCTGCTTTCGGTAAGACACTGCTATTCACATAGTCTAGATTACCAAGACTGTTATGCCTGGTCTCTGTAGGTTTAGTAGTTAGCTATAGTAGGGAAGTGTTCTAATTGAGGAGGGGATGTAGATACTTTAAAAAGATCGCTGCAATGCCCTTTTGGAAATCAGAAGCATTACAACACGCAACGCAGTATAGATCATTACTCCTCCACTTCTTTCTCAACCCCTTTGACAACTATAATCATGAAGCCTGTTATATCTTTGTTCCTTCTTGCCGAACTTGTTGGGTTCACCCTTGCCCAGGTAAAAGTGCAGAACGCCAATGTCGAACCCGAACTTGTCGTCCCGAATAGTTACATCATCAAATACAAATCAAAGGCTTCCTCTAGTAGCAAGAAGAAGCACGAAGAGGTCATTCATAAGAAGGCTAAAAGTAAGGGAAAGGAGGGCATCGTGGAAAATATCGATCTCGATGGATTCAAAGGCTATGTCGCTGAGATTCCTTCCTCTGAGATTCAGGAAGTCATTGACTCTGATCTGGTAAGCCGTTCTGACCTTGGACCCGTGTGAGCTAGGTGTTAACATAAGGATCTAGGTAGATTACATTGAGCAGGATACCATTGTGAACGTCTCTGCTGTTGCAGTGCCCAGCTCAGGCCCCATCACGAAACGCGGATTAACTAGCCAGGTATCTGCTCCTTGGGGTCTTGCTCGAATCTCACAGCTCTATTCTGAGAAGGGTGTAAACGCTCGCTACAATTACGATGCGACGGCAGGTGCTGGGTCAACTGTTTATATCCTCGATTCAGGCATCCGAACCACACACAAAGAGTTTGAGGGTCGTGCCGTGTGGGGAGCCAATTTCGTTACCGGCTCTCCCAATACAGATGAGTACGGCCACGGGACACATGTTGCTGGCATTGTGGGTGGCAAGACCTACGGCGTAGCTAAAGGTTGCGCCATGTATGCTGTCAAGGTCATCGATAAGGACGGTGTTGGCACCATGTCCAATATTCTGCAGGGCCTCCAGTGGGCTGTCAATCACGCCAGGTCCCGCGGAATCACCAAGAAGAGCATTATCAACGCATCACTAGGCGGCCCCTATACCAAGATCGGCAATGATGCTGTCAAAGCTGCCACTGATCTCGGGATTACTATTGTGGTGGCAGCTGGCAACGATGGGAGTGATGCCGCCGACTACTCGCCTGCTTCTGCCCCGTCGGCGATCACTGTCGGCGCTATTGATTCTGGTAGCTATCGCACTTTGTGGTCAAATTATGGTAGAGTGGTAGATATCTTTGCCCCTGGCAGTGATATACTCAGCGCGGGGCATTTGAGCGACTCTGGCAGCGTCTACAAGTCAGGCACGAGTATGGCTGCGCCACATGTTGCTGGCCTCGCAGCGTATTTCATGGCGAAGGAAGGGCTTCGGGGATCTACCGCTGTGACAAAGCGCATCATTAGTGCTGCTGATACCAGTGGTGTTGAGTACGCTTTTGATAGTCCTCAGCGTGTTGCCTATAATGGTGGTGGCAAGTAGCCAATAGAAGGGTTGACGATCCGGATTGTGTGTAGACTATTTACATCAATTACTTGCTTTATGATAAGCCTCTTATGGAAACATACCATTCAACTCCAAAGCCAGCATTCGTCTCCGAGATTCAACATATACAAGATTGAGGGCCTTTGGCGTTCTGCAACTCCTCTACGCTGGACCACTATATGCTTGGCCTTATGCTTTTTCATTTAGTTACTGACGGACAATTAGGATACATAAAATGTAAGGATGTAAGATGATAATGGTTTAAAGGTCTACATATATAAAGTCTAAGAGCTCAGATGCGGAGGTCTATTCTATCCTTCAACATTGTCTTAACAGACTCGACTTTACTCGCCAAATTATCCATGTGCGTACCTTGATACCCCATCATGGCACTGTCTTTAAATACCTCTGAAATCTCCTCATACGCCAACGGCGTTACATCCTGACCCCTCTCCGTCGACCCTGCCGAGAACGGACACCCGCATGGATCCGCTTTCCGGCATCTTCGCGTAGTGCTCGCATAATCAGAAAGGCCGAGCATATCCTCCGCGGAGCGGAGAGCATCCAGCATCAACTTGACCGCCGTGCCGATCCTGCTGCACACCTCGTCCGTAAGAGGCAGCTCACCGAGCTGCAGCGTCTTGACCCCAACCGCATTGTGCGACAGAAGTTCGCTGGTGAAGGCGGGGAGTGTCATTCGCAGGTAGGTCTCGAAATGAGTCAGGACTAGGCAGTATAGGCGGCGCAGGGAGGAGTAGCAGCTCATTGCGAGCATTTTTGTGGGTGCGTCCATGGAGTCTTTGAGACTGTGGGATGCTGTGGATGATGGGGGTGTGATTGATTGGAGATCTGCGTAGTAGCTGTAGCTGTTGTATGGAGAAACTGAGGATATCGAGTCGCGTCTTGATACTCCAGTTATGTCTTGGGTAAATGCTGAGGCGGTGTGAAATGAGCTTGTGACTTGCGGGATGATCTCTACCAGAGTCCGAGCAAGATGCAAGACGGTGCCAATAGGATATTCGCAAAAGTTGAAGCTGGGATATTTGTTGGCATGTGAAGTGCCTGTGAGAATAGCCAATGTCCGGTAGATATCGGCCATGAGATTTGATAGTCGAGTGATTGGCGAAGCCCCATCAATATCGATGGTCCCGTTGGTCTGGGACTGCGTGCAATCGTGCATGAAGGGCGTGATTCTCGCAGAACTGTCTAAGGCGGTGTTTTGTTCGAATTTGGGTGTAGTGGGCTCCGTGACGAGTCCGTTACCAAGAATCTGGTTCGGTACTACGTCGAGCATGGAACCAACATGCAGCCCACTGGCGCTCGCAGATGCAACGCCTGACGGCGTCTGTGCGAAGCTGCCAAATGTCAAAGTCGACTCATCCAGTCCGACTCCAAAGTCCGAAGTGTTGAGCATGGCCCAAATATCTGGTGAAGCTGTATAAGACGAGTCAAAGCTCACTTCTTCGCCAGAACCAGTTGGTGGAGTCAGAGGCCCCATTTCTCCTTCACCAGAACTGCCCTCTGACTCGAGGTTCTTCTGGCGCTTCGGGCGGGCTCTTTGGCTATACACACACTCAACCTTTGCCCTGATACAGCGGGCGCATTTTTGCTGGACGGATTTGTCTTCTGCATTGACGATGCATTTGAGCTTGTGGAATCGGCAGCGATCACATGAAGCTCGCACAGAGGGGAAGTTATATGGAGGCATGGTGTTTTTGTTTTGGTCTGGGGGATGAGTAGACAGGGTTGACCTAGTGACTGGGCAGTAGAGATAAGGGTGTGTATGTCCTTGGTGAGAGTCAAGGTATTTTGCCAAGGCGTTGGGATTGGGGAGCCAGTGCAGTTTGGCTGACTCGATACTGTACCGAGGCAGCAGATCAGATGAATCGGGACATTGGACCCAACTAAGGCTTGCGAGTCTTATAATCAGATTACATCCGCCCAGGCAGCGTAACAGAGCTGGGGGGGTCATCCTTTCCACTGCCGAGTTGCCGTCGCCTTGCGTATCTCACCACTGCGCCACTAGTCAGCATCCATGCCGCAGTTGCTGAGTGGTTTTTCTTGCTAAGCGTTTGGTTTGATTTCTGACACGCCGCGAATACGCAGCTTCAGCTTCTGCTTATACTGGATGCAACCAATCTGTACGTATAAGGTTTCGGCTAGGCTTGAGATGGCAGGTTGGTCAGTGCGGTTGAAAGTACGATAAACAGGGTATATCGTATTCAGGATCAGAACACGTAATGCGATATTTTATCGTCGGGGAGCACGTGTTTGGCAGCGAGTCAGCGTCATGGTACGGTAGCATAACGCTGGAGAGCAGGTTTGCCGATGGGTTGAGGGAGCATTATTAAGTGGAAATTACAAGGGATCTATTCTAACTCAATCTGGTGATGTTTTTTATCGCTAAAAAAGGGTACTGAAAGAAGGGAGGTCTCAGGTAGTGAGTGGCGTTGAATATTGGTTACACCTGTTAAACCCGCATCCATGACCATTTCATGCATGTCGGTGTCTCAAAAATGACGAAATAGACAACACCCGGGATATCAGCTCACCATGTCCTCGGTTCCGCGATTGGAATATGCATGTTGGGTCAAAACAGCCATGACAGGGCTACTTATCTAACCTAAACAGCCTTAATAGGTCGAGAGCTTGCTGAATTCGCCACGGGCCCTGATCCGGTAACCCCATTTGAAAAAGAGGAATGGAGCTGGCAGCAGAAGCACGCTAATGCAGGCAAAGATAGTGCTCCCCCAATCGATGCCGATCTTTTCATACATGGGCCAGACAAAGAGAGGGAAAGCACCTGCAGCCATGGATCGGACAAAAGTGTTAGCCGCAATAGCGCTAGCACTGTAGCGGGTGAAAGTATCGACGAGATACTGGAGGGACGATTGGAAGATGGTGGTGAAGCCAACCCCTGTAAGGAAGACGCCAATGATGGATGGCCATGGGCTTGAGACGTGCTCGACCGAGGTCCCTGAAGGATGAGAATAACGGGTCAGTCGTCTATGCAAGCCAACTCCACAATTCCATGTAGGTTCGGGGCGGTTCCGCTAGCGAGGATGAGAATATTGCGACTTACAGCCAAAAAGGAAAAGACCTGCAGAGAAAGCGAAGCCGCCCACCATCATTGGTGGAAGTCTCGCTTCAGGAACAGGCTTGAAGTGGTTGGCGACGAGCTTCTTTCCGTAATAGATGTTGTTGAAGATGTTGGCCGCCGCGGCAAACAGACACCCAATTAAGAGCGACAGGAAGGGAAGCTGGCTCACTACGGGGCCCCATCCTCGGAACCGGCCGTATTCGAGCGCAAAACTCTCCAAGCTCGCGTAAAGGATGGCTAGAAAAAAGTCCCCATGAGTCAGCAGTGTTTGGGAAGGTAATAATAATACTACAGCACGTAACGTTGAATTTTGGCTGGGGATATTTGTAGCGCTTACCATAGACGAAAGAGGTATAGATCGTAAGCAAGAGGCAGATTGGATCCAGAAGCATCTGAAACGGTCGGACAAGGTAGGTACTCAGTAGACTCTTGAACGTTGGGCTAGTCTCCTCCCACTGTATTTTTTTGTTTTGTTTCAGCCAAGATATCAGCCACGGAAGAGGCAGCGCACCCGCACCATAAGCGGGAAGATTACTGTATGGTGCGTGCGTGCTTGGCCCCGGGATGGGATGGGATGGAAGATCTCACATACCTTAGCGTGGAGACTGAAATTCCCCGTAGACCGACGGAGGCGGCTTGCTTTCCGGGTGAGAAGCACGTCAGCATGGCTCTCATCTAGCCAGAAGGCGTCTAGGACGAACTGGACCATCATGACGATGCCGGTCAGGTACTCAGTCCAGCGCCAGCCGCAGCCGCTCGCGATAAAGGCGCCGCCGATGATAGGCCCCAGGGTCGGCGCCGCAGCGATGGTGATGCCGTAGCAGACCATTGGTGTGCCCCGCTGGCGTGGGGTCCAGATGTCGACGATGGAACCGCCTGTGATGGAGATGGGGGAGCTGCCGAAGACGCCAGCGAAGAACCTTGTAATTAGGATGGTCTGGATATCCTTGGCGGTCGCAGTGCCGAAGGCGAAGGCAGCGCTAATGAAATAGGGCTAGGGAACTACAAGTTAGCGGGTGTTGTACGGTAACAGCAGTAATGGGGTCTTACAGCGAGAGCAGGCCATTTCCGGCCGTAGACCTCACAGAGAGGCGCCCAGAGCATGGGTCCAAGAGCGAAGCCGAAGATGAGCAGACTGGTGCCCGCATTGGCTACCTCGTACGACACATGGAACTCCTGGCTAATCTCTGCTGTGCCGGCCGAGTAGATGGCGGAGGCGAAGGTGATCCAGCACGTAGTCAGGGCCCACAGGGCTGTCGTATACACCTTTTTCCCCATGGGCCAATTCTGCGGGTTGAGGGTGTCAGAGTCGCCCTCAAAGTCGACCACGTCGCCCGATGGAGCTTGTTTTTCCTCCTCCTTACCCATGTTGGATTCTTCTTGGTTCATTTTTTTTGCGCTGTCAGATCATTCAGTGGAGCCTGTATGTCTCGCCGTGATTTGGCGGGGTATGGGTATGGGTAGGGGATGCACGTCTAGATCAGAGCATGTACTGTACTGTATGTGAGGCGGCAAGATAAGGCAAAAGTACTCCTTGTATCAGTGAGTTTCTGTGGGAGAGAATCCTTTTGCGGATTTCTTTACAGGCCTTTATCATGTTTTCTCTCAGCGCTAGTCTCATGTGTTTTTTCTCGATGCTCGTAATGGCCAATTTCGTCAGTGTTTTCGCTTTCTCGCTCACTCGCGCACCTCGCATAAGTTATGCGACTGCCGGGCCAATAGCAGCACTAGAGTCCATCTGCGGGGCATCGTCTCGCACAATTGTCCGCTGCCTCGTTCGCCCGATCTTGAGTCCTCTGCGACGTTCTACGCGGCCTCTCTCAACGTCTGTGAAGTCTGTAATTCAGATTGACAAGACAGACACGCAACTCCCCGGTCCTCTAGGGTAATCACTTTGACAGCTCTCGTCAGTCACAGCGAGATGGACCCTACTTTGGGCAATCTCTCCATGCCAGGTTTGGCTCAATCGCACGTCCAAGTGCGGACCTGCATCCACTGTCGCCAACGCAGAGTCAAATGCGACCGCCAATTTCCTCGGTGCTCTAATTGCATCAGATCTGAAGTCAATTGCATCTACCCTCCCGGTCGAGGCAGAGCACCCAAGCGGCCGAAACGCAGCCTTGCGCCCCAACTATCTGAGCGTTTATCCCGCCTGGAGAGCATCATTGGACAGTTTGGTGCTGCTGGTAAGTGAAAGGCAGCCTTGCACTCATTAAGTACAGATTGTATCTAACAATTACATAGCCAGAGAGAACCAGGATACCCCACAGACTGCGCAAGACAGTGATGGTCATTCGTTTGAGCAGGACTTTAGTCGTCTCAAAGTCGATGAGTCAAAGAGTTATTACGTTAACAATGCGCTATGGGTCACCTTATCAAATGAGGTATGTATCACCATTATTCTTTGATATCCTTTCTCACGACTGACATTATCCGCAGGTCGAGGAGCTGCGTGATCTTCTTTTTGAACCTGCTAGTGAAGACGCTGGCTACGAGCCTTCAATCTCTTCATCCGCCACCACCGCCGCTACTTCACCGTCATCTCCCCAACTGGGACTCAATGCCGCCATCTTTGGCTACCGCGCAATTGCCTCACCACTCTACCATTACCATCCCTCACTGCAACAAGCTGTCACGCTCTTTGCCGCATTCAGTGAGAATGTCGCGCCGCTCGTCCGCATATTTCACATGCCGACCTTGACGAGAATCTACTGGGATGCCATCGCTTCTCTTGGCACCGTAGACAAGCATACCGAGACCCTGCTGTTCACTATTCATTACTCAGCGGTCATCAGTCTCAATCCCGAGCAATGTCTGAATATTCTGGACGAGACTCGTGAGGCTGCCTTGGAAAGATATCGGTTTGCAGTGGAACAGGCTCTTGCTCAAGGCAACCTCCTCAGCACTCAGAGTATGACCATGTTGCAAGCCGCAGTGCTTTTCTTGTCTGCTCTTCCAAATGAAGATGATTCGCGTGCGGCATGGGCACTCACATCGCTGGTCTTCCATATTGCAAGGACCATGGGTCTCCATCGCGATGGCACCATTTTCGGATTAAAGCCCTTCGAGACTGAGCTGCGCCGCCGGTTATGGTGGCAGATCTGCATCATTGATAGTCGCTCATCAGAGTATCACTGCAACGAGCCTATTGCGCAGGGCTTTCTCACAGATACAAAGCCTCCACTGCATATCAATGATGTTGACTTGTCACCCGAGATGGTGGAGCCTCCAGCTGAAAGATGGGACCATGCGACTGACATGACGCTCACGCTGATCAGGTGCGAGGCAATCCAGACAGGTCTGAAGCTGGGCCGCATGAGGCACAAGCAGAACAAAGCATCAGACGATGGCGGTACCCCAAGGGTAGATGACACCCCTGATTCTCCGAAGACTCTGGCTCAAGAATTGGAAAGTCGGTTGCGGGATAAATATCTACCCATCTGCGATACGTCCGTCCCATTCCAACTTCTGTCTTCAGCGGTGGCACAAATCATCCTTGGACGGTTCTGGCTTATTACCCAGTATTCAGTTGTGTCACGAGAAAAGGATGTCGATGGCAGAAACACAAGCAACCAATTCCCTCCCACTCCCAACACCGCAGGCCAGCTAGAGAACAAAGTGCGCGATGAGCTCTTCCAGACTTCAATCAAGATACTAGAAGTATCAGGCATGCTTCTCACAAGCAAAGAGATCATACAGTTCACATGGTACTCAAAGACTCATATCCAATGGGGCGCCATGGCCTTTGTTCTCTCTGAGCTATGCGCTCGGCCCCAATCACTGCAATGTGAGCAGGCATGGGACTGCGTGACGACAGTATATGAGGGATGGAAGGTCGATGAGAGCAGACAGGATGAGACTCGCCTTGCTTTATGGAGACCCATAAAAAGGCTCATGGCCAAAGCTCGCTATGTCAAAGAGATGCAGCAAACTACACCTGGGCGGTCGTCCAACGCCGGCCGTAAAGTTCAAAGGCGTGATCCAGTTCTGTACTCTCCTTCGCCGGGACTTTTCTCCCAGTATCCAACACCAGCGTACTCTGATAACTGGTATGGGCCATTGCAGCAGACACCATCTTCAATGCCGGCGTCTGATGCGTCGTTGCCTGGGTTGGCAGCAGTGCCGCTTGATAGCAGTGGTCAGTCAGATGCTCTACAGAGAGTGCTTGGTACGGAAACTCTAGGCCCTTTTATGGATATGATCCCGGAATGGCCGTGGGTAGATGCTGAACAGGGGGCTTCATCTCTGGCGGGGTTTGATCTTGGGCTACCGAGATTTAGTTGATCGGATCATCTGGTGGAGACCAGGGTTAGATTTCTCAGGTTTGATATACAAATGACGATTCCTCCCTTGAAAAGATACTGCGAATAGAAGCATAAATAAGAGGTGTCTATTAGTTGAGTGTAAGTGCTATTCTATATGAAATAAAGATGACATCTCTATCTTGAAATACATGCAATGGCCGTGCCGTCTGAACCTAGTCGAAGTATCTTGGTATCTCTCTCTTGACAAATTCATCAAATGCTGTAGCCTCACGGCCCGTCAAGAGCTCAACGTTACCCCGCGACTTCTCATAGTCCTCAGGAGCATACAATGCCCTCGTCTCCACCATAGACTTGGCAAGAGACTTGGCTACAACATCAGGAACATGGAGCTTGGCCAGATTCTCAAGGTACTGCTCAACCGTGATGTGATTGACCTTGACCTCAGGCTTGCCAGCAGCGACAAGTTCCCGGTTGATGATCTCCCACTGCTCAGTCTGTGAGAGCAACGCCGGACCGCTTAGATACACAACATCCTTCTTAGGGTCTCCTTGATAGCCACTCGCGTACAGGCGCGGGTTGACTAGCACGGCAGCAGCCGCACGCCCAATATCCTTGGGATCGATGGGATCATGCGGCACTTCCGGAGCTAGCAAATTGACTTGTTTAGGCTCCGAAGATCGATCAAGGTAAATTCTTAGCGGGTTGCTCGCAAAGAACCCGGCCCGTACCGCTGCATGTGGCACCTCGAGCTCCTCGAGCGCAATCTCAACCTGCGCATGCTGCCACGGGATGAAGTGGTCAGGCTTGATGGATCGAATGTCACCCTTGGTGGTGCCCGCGGTCCTGACCTGACTCGTCGAAAGGAAGACGATGTACTGGATGCCAGCGTCGCGCAGGGCCGTAATGGCACCACGCAACGTGTCCTTGGAGCGCACGGCGTAGATGAAGGCTGCCTGGGCGCCTGTTTCATGCACGGCCCGCTTGACGGAGTCGAGATCGGTTAGGTCGGCATTGATGCGCTGCAGGTCTGCGGCGTGTTCTTGGGAGGGGGATATCCACTCGTTGTGCTTGGTTGTGTCGCGCAGGGCGATGGAGACGTGGGCGCCGAGAGCGTGGGCTTGGAGTGCGACGGCGGAGCCAACTTCGCCAGTAGCACCAAAGACGAGGACTTTGGAGAAATGTGGAGATGGCATGGTAGTGAGTGAGTGAGATAAGCAGGGATGGAGGGAGGGTGTCAGTCAAGGTGGTACACAGTAGAAATGGATGGTAGGGCAGCTGAAGCTTGTTTCGGTGAGACAGAGTGTGTTGACGTATCAGCGTTTATGTACTCACATCCAAGGTCCGAAGATGTCCGTCTGTAATTGCTGAGATTTCCGAACTTCAGCGTCATCCTCAGCGATCGTTGCGTCGCTCAGGACTCGGATAACCCGCCCGAGAACGAGGGTGTGGAGTCTCGCCATCTCGCATAATCGCATAAGCACGACCCGCGATTGGTTCGCTTTAATCAACCCCTGGAATGTGTCATGTCCAGATTTGGCAACACTTCGTCTTGGCGGTTGGAGCATCTGAACATGGTAATCCCTGATCGTCACCAAACGCCAGTTCCTGCAACCATCTGCCAATCTGGCAGTCATTCAAGTCCAGATGATAATAAACTCAAGGTTTTCAGTGCACAGATACTAATGCACACGATAGGTGCTAAGATAGCGCGATTCTTTTTGGTAAGATTGAGATGCACATAAGGTTTGGTATGTTGGCTCGGTTGAATTATGCCACTAACGCAAACTGATGATGCTCGCGACAATTAGAGGCAAATTTCGCAGTATAGATAAGCAGATTGAATCAAACAGATAAAAAGCGAGTAGTAATGGAATGAAATGGATTGATCATATCGTATATCTAATCTTGATTAAGTAACTAAAGTCGTATAACCAAATCTATAAACCCCCTACCCTAGAACAACGTCAATCACTGACATGAAGCTACCATAAGGCGTATTGACAGCATTAATCTTGAGTCTCGAGTCCACCGCCTCCAAGATAGCCTTCCAGCCCTCAAGATCTCTCTCAAGCGAATTAAACAGCTGCATCATGCCCACATCACGAGATCGCAGAACACGCTCATTCACAGACAAGACGGTCCCAGGCTCAGGCACCACAAAGTCCATAATCAACACGTGAGAATTCTGTCCCATAGACTCAACAGTGTTCTTGAGGATTTTGACAGAGTTCTCAAAGTCCCAGTTGTGAAAGATCTGGCGCAAGAGGTAGATGTCGGCGCCGACGACTGGTTGCTTCTGGAAGAAGTCGTATTCTTGGAATTGGATGCGGTTGGCGATGCTGGCCTTGTTGCTCTCCTTGATGACTTTGGCGCCTTCTTCGACGACGTGGGGGATGTCTTGGATGATAAAGGTGAGATCGGGGAAGGCCTCGGCGAGCTTAACACAGCTGTGTCCGATGTTGCCTCCGATCTTCACGAGTTACGTTAGCTACTGTATTTTGACAGGCGAGGGGCAGACTTACATCGACAACATTAGCCTTGCCAAGCCCAGCCCAGTCAAAGCCACTAACGAGATGCTTCAAGTCACTCTTGGGGCTAGTCGCAATGGCATCCATGACACGACCAAAGAGCTTGTACATATCAGGCTGCTTGGCGATGTACTCATACATGCGAAGATCAGTGTTAAATGCAGCATTGAAAGCCGCCTTGTTGGGAGCTGTGCTATCAGGCCATCTCTCGTGCGCAGTGACCATAGACGCAATGACTGGAGCAATGATGCTTGTCATCCAGACTCTCTGATCAGAGAATCTGGTGTTAGTCAGCAAAGCAGCTGAGGTGGCTGAGTGTGCGATGAAGCCGGGCTCAGGCTCGGCGAAGAGATGGTTTGTCATGCCCATGCGGGCAAGAGTCTTGAGCCGTAACTCAGCTACACCAGCCTTGGAGGCTAGCTCTGTGTATGAGATCTTACCCTCCAAGGGAACAAGCTCGAAGATCTTGAAATGGCTCATCCATCGAAGGATTTCCATGTAATGGTACTACCACGGTCATTCAAAGTTATTGAGAATGTGCATCGGGGAGTACTTACACCTGTGATGACATTTTGCAAGTACTCGCCAGGGCCAGAGACGAGCTGGAAGATTTGCAACGCACTGTCAAGGATCTTCTCCTTAGCAACTTGCGCTTCTTCGGGAGCATCAGGAGATAAGTTGATGATGGGTGCATCCCGCTCGAAGCTAGGCTCGGGAAGTTTGTTGGCGCGGAGGTACCCGTTCAATGTGGTGGCGTTCTTGTTGAGATCTTGGACTAAGACCTCCAGGGGCGACGGAGCAGCATGCCCATTGGCGCCGTTGGTAGTAGTGCCGTTAGTAAGATTGGTACCGTTAGAAATGCCGTTTGAAACCATGTTGGACGATGGAATTGGTAAATGTCAAGACAAGGAAGATAATGTTGAATTGCTGTTGATGAGATGATGCTGAGAAGATGGAAATCATAGAGGCTTATCAGGTCTATAAAGTGGTGCCATTTGAATACAACTGTAATGGTAGAGAGCTGTGATGGTTCAGCGTCCTACCTATTTAGGAAGTCCGAAGTCCTCCGATCTATGCGTGCTTCACCATGCGTGGATGAGGCGACTTTTAAAATTCGGATATCTTCGGCCGGCTTATGCATAAGCAACACTAGTGAGGCGCTGCATACTCAAATAAACAATATCACCCTAAAGGACACTCTATCCATTCTGAAAGCTCGTAAATCGAGATAATTGTAATTCAAACAATATTCTACTCCATCTCATTATCGCCATGGCTGAACCAAACCAGCATTATGAGGTTATCATCGCCGGAGGAGGAATCGCGGGAGTCACTCTCGCGCTGATGTTTGAGAAACTCAGCATCAGCTATTTCCTCCTCGAGGGGCGCGATACTCTTGAGTCCGATCGAGGAGCTGGTATTGGCCTGCAGCCAAATGGACTGCGTATCCTTGATCAGCTCGGTCTCGTGGAGGATATTGAGGATGCTACTATTCCGCTTGAGAAGTGGTTCTCTTATGACAGCGAGGGGAACTTGATGAATGACTCTGACGCAATGGGCCAATATCGTGAGAAGTTAGTATAATTCAATTCCATTTTCTGACTGTTGACTAATAGGGTACATGGTAGGATCGGATATCCTGTTGCGTTCATTGAACGTCGCAAGCTGTTGCCCATCATGGTTCGTCACATTCAGCGCACAGAATGTGTCAGGACTTCAGCGCGCGTCGCCTCAATTGAGGAGAGTGATGACCATGTCACTGTGAAAACGACTGATGGCCTGTCTCTTACGGCAGACATCGTTGTTGGTGCCGATGGCGTGCGAAGCGCTGTACGCACACACATCGACTCAAAGCTGCCTGAGCCATTGACTGCAGATGACTGTGAGTTCTGAACCTACTTGGCTCTTGGAATCTTTCCACTGACTGATGCCCAGACATCAGCGTTGCCTGCTCCACTGTTTACGGCATGTCAGCGCCCACCCAAGGCATCGCCCCAGGTGAACGCTTCGCCGTCTACCGCGAGAACCAAACAGTCATCGGATTCACAGGTAAAGACGGTATTGTATTCTGGTTTGTCTTTGAGAATCTCAACCAGAATGTCCCGCTGTCTCAGGCCCCACGATACACTGAAGCTGAAGCCGAGGCTCTCTGCCTAAGCGTTGCTCATACACAAGTCACTCCAAAGCTCAAGTTTGGAGAGATCTACAAGAACCGTGTAGTAGCAGTCAAGATTGGTGTTGAAGAGGGTGTTGCGAAGGGATGGCACACCGACCGCGCTGTCATTGTTGGCGATGCTGCTTGCAAGACTACACCGGCTGGTGGACAAGGCGCCAACCAAGCCATAGAGTCCTGCGCAGTCTTGGTCAACAAGCTCATGGCAGCGCGAAAGGCGCTTCAACCTGGCGAGAAGCTATCTAGTGAGGCAGCCAAGTCCATACTCGCGAGCTATGCTCAAGAACGCGCACAGCCCGCTACTACAGCCCTAGAGAGATCTCAAATGGTTGGCAAGGCGCTGCTGTGCACGCCTGGACCTGCAACTACTCTTGTCAAGGACATGTTGAAGCTGAGTAACCAAGACTGGCTTTTGCGTGCGTTTATGGCACTTTCTGCTGCGCCGTACCTGAAGGATGTTGAGCTTACGGCTAGAGGACATCTTTATAACAAGGCTGTTGATGAAGCGAGGGCGGAGATGGCGAGACGTCAGAAGGTGGCGAAGGAGGTCAACGAGGCAGAGGAGAAGGAGAGTACGAAGGTTGCGAGTATGAAGGAGACTGAGCAGCGAAATGAGTTTGTGGGACTTCGGAACCCGGTGCAGGCAGCGACTGGGGTCGTTGAGGTTGGTTCTTAGAATAGTGTTTCGGTAGTATTACTTGATATCAATTCCAAGATAACTGTTGCTCATTAGACTACTTGCTCATTTAGTGCAGGAGAGAAATGATGATCATCTAGTAGAAGCATCTAACTCGTTGAAGTCTACATAACCGGTTGAGTTACAAGCTCAGCTACATAATCCGTTGGAGACTTGGACTTGGTCGTCCGGCTCAGTCATGGTAATTCTGCTTCATGTACCTAGATTAGATCCAACTCTTGGTCATAGAATCACAGAGTATCAGATCAATACACTAATAAAGTCTGTACAACTGCCGAGATTCGAGTCACCACCGAAGTCTATCTATGCCCAGTTGCCTTCCAGACATTAGCGCATCACCTCCTCAACTCTTCACTTGCCTCCATTCGTCCTCGGTTCACGGCACATACTAAGCCACCTTGCCCGATTCAGCTTCCCCTGTCAGATAAGAATTCGGACCTCTTCGGAGCTTCATCTCTGATCTGATCCTGCGTGGCGCAAGTAGCCGCTATACTGACCCTGGCCCGCCCATGCAAGCCACTACGGACATTTTCGCAAAAGCGCGGACCCAACACTGACTAGCCCATCAACCAAGCCCTTACGAATTACCAAAAAGGATCATGTACGTTTCAAACCTCTACAGTATAAGCCAGATGCATCTTGGCAAGAAAATAGCCAAGACAACGAACATTGCACATTCTGTTACTGCTTTCAACAGCGATTCTTTTGCCATTTATTCTTCACGATGGCGTCCTCAGCAGATGTGTATGTCTTTGGCGACCAAAGCACTCCCGTTCTTGATAAACTGCAAGCTCTTGTACGCGTGAAAGATAATGCGCTTTTGACTTCTTTTCTCGGCGAGGCGTTTTTGGCCGTGCGACGCGAGATTGTTTCACTCTCGTCTTTAGAGAGAAAATCGATTCCTGAAGCTGAGAGTTTGAGTTTACTTTTGGAGGGCGTTCGGAGGAGTGAACCCCATGCGGCGCTGGATAGTGCTTTTGTTTGCATTTATGAGATTGGATACTATATTGAGTAAGTCAGATGACAACGCAAAAGTCCAAGTTTTGCTGACGAGATTCAAGCTATTTGGCCCGTTCGGATAAGCAACATCCATCGGCGTCTTCATCTCTACTCCTCGGTATTTGTACTGGCAGCATTGCAGCAGCAGCTGTCAGCTGCGCCAAAGATGTTTTCGATATCTCAAGACTGGGTGTCGAGGCTGCCACTGTCGCTTTCCGACTTGGAATGCACGTTCGCAGAAGAGCCGAGAACCTTGGGTACTCGACACCTTCAAGCTGGTCTATGATTCTGTCATCGAATCAGGAAGAGCTTGTTTCGGAAGCTTTACAAGAATTCTCCAACTGCAAGGTAAGTTTGAGAGCTCCAGAGTTCCAATTCGAGTAAAACTTATTCTGGTCTCAGAATCTTACATCTAGCACACGTCCCTACATCAGCGCCGTCGGCCCTGGTTTCACAACAATCAGCGGTCCCCCGTCTGTCCTTGAATCACTGAAAGCCTGTGATTCTTTCTCTGGGAAGAGGTTGTATCCGGCTCCCATCTATGGTCCCTACCATAACTCTTCAGCATACTCCGACGCCAGCCTCGAAGATGCCCTCGAGTCAATCCTCGAAGACGTTGAATTCCTTGAGAACAAGATGCTCATCCCCATTATCTCATGCGCCTCAGGAGCTCGTTTAGATCAGTTGTCTTTGGGAGCCCTCCTCAACGAGGTTTTGAGCAGCGCTCTTTCTCAGCAAATCCGCATGGATTTCGTAACCGACGCTCTACTCGAAACCATTTCTGGTACCGACGCTACCTTGATACCGATCAATGCGCAAACCACTGTTTGTAGTCTTTCTGACTGGCTAGCCAAGCGAGGAACTACAACACGTATTGGACCAACCCTGGAGAGCCTGACCAAAGATCGCACACAGCCTCACGTTGCTCCCGGTGACGAGAACAAGATTGCGATCATCGGCTTCAGCGGACGATTCCCCGAAGCTGATAACCTCGATGAATTCTGGGATCTTCTGATCCGCGGACTCGACGTCCACAAACCAGTCCCCGAAGAGCGCTTCGCTCGCGACCACTACGATCCCACTGGCCAGCGCAAGAACACCAGCCAAGTCCAGTACGGCTGCTGGTTAAAGTCGGCAGGCTACTTCGACACTCAGTTCTTCCACATGTCGCCCAAGGAAGCGATGCAGACTGATCCAGCTCAGCGCCTTGCCCTCCTCACAGCCTACGAAGCTCTGGAGATGGCTGGTGTCGTGCCAGATCGAACTCCCTCAACGCAGAGAAACCGCGTGGGCGTTTACTACGGTACTACGAGTAACGATTGGGGTGAGGTGAACTCCTCGCAGGATGTTGATACTTATTACATTCCTGGAGCAAACCGCGCATTTATCCCTGGCAGGGTGAACTACTTCTTCAAGTTCACTGGCCCAAGTATCGCTGTTGACACTGCTTGCTCTTCGAGCCTCGCTGCTATCAATCTTGCGATCACTTCGTTAAAGAACAGAGATTGCGATACTGCAATTGCTGGTGGGACCAACGTCATGACGAACCCGGACAACTTTGCAGGCCTCGATCGAGGTCACTTCCTTTCCCGTACAGGCAACTGCAAGGCTTTTGATGACGGAGCAGACGGTTACTGCCGAGCTGATGGAATTGGCACCTTGATCCTCAAGCGCCTTCCAGATGCCATCGCAGACAGTGATCCCATCTTTGGAGTCATCCTAGGAGCTCACACCAACCACTCAGCAGAGTCCGTCTCCATCACTCGACCTCTCGCAGACGCTCAGGAATATCTCTTCAAGAAACTCCTCAACGAGACTGGCCTTCACCCTCACGACGTTAGCTACGTCGAGATGCACGGCACAGGGACCCAAGCCGGCGATGCAGTCGAGATGCGCTCAGTTCTCAACTCGTTCGCCTTTGATCACAGCCGCCCACGAGATAAGAGTTTATACCTCGGCTCAGTCAAAGCCAACGTCGGTCACGCTGAATCAGCCTCTGGAGTTCTTGCCATCATAAAGGTGCTGCTCATGATGCAGAAGAACACGATTCCTCCACACTGCGGCATCAAGACCAAGATCAACCAGGGTTTTCCCAAGGACTTGGATCATCGTGGTGTGCGCATTGCACTCAAGGATAGTGTAGATTGGACTCGGCCTGAGGGCGGGAAGCGCAGAGTGTTGGTGAATAACTTCTCTGCTGCTGGAGGCAACACTTCTCTGTTGCTTGAGGACGGCCCTGCTGTTCATCCAGCTCGACAGCATCAAGATGGCGATGCTCGGACAGAGCATGTTGTAGCTGTTTCGGCACGGTCTACAAAGGCTTTGGAGGAGAATCTGAAGACTCTTGAGGCTTTCATTGCCAACTCTTGGGCTCCGGAGGGTGAGCTTCTTTCTCAGCTTTCGTACACGACTACTGCTCGACGTGTGCACCACAGCCGACGTGTTGCGTTCGTCACAAACGGTCTTGACGATTTGAGAAAGTCTCTCCTCAGGGCTTCTGCCGCCGCTGGGCAGGTCAAGGGCATTCCCGCAGTGTCACCCAAGGTCGGATTCCTGTTCACTGGGCAGGGAGCGCAGGAGACTGCCATGGCCAACGGGTACTACAAGAGCTTTTCGTCCTTCCGATCGGACATTCACCAACTTGACTCTATCGCAACTCTTCAGGGTCTTCCATCGGTTCTGCCACTCATCCACGGCACGACCCCCGTTGAGGATCTCTCTGCTGTTGTTGTGCAGCTCGGAACTTGCATCATCCAGATCGCACTCGCACGTTTCTGGATCAGCCTCGGTATCACTCCCCAGTACGTCATTGGACACAGTCTGGGCGAATATGCTGCTCTCCAGATCGCAGGTGTCCTCAGCGTCAACGATGCCATCTTCCTCTGTGGACACAGAGCAGCACTTCTTGATAAGAAGTGCACTGCCTATACCCATGGAATGGTCGCTGTCAAAGCTGCGGCTGATGACCTGAGGCAGCACATCTCATCTGACTTGAAGGTTGAGATTGCTTGTGTCAACGGTACCGAAGATACTGTCCTCAGCGGTCCCAATACGGACATCGAGTCTCTTTGCGCGAAGTTGACACAGGCTGGCTACAAGCTTCATAAGCTTGAGATTCCGTTCGCCTTCCACTCATCTCAGGTCGATCCCATTCTCGATGATCTTGATGAACTGGCTTCTCAGGTCGAGTTTCACGAGCCTAAACTTCCTATCGTCTCGCCTCTTCTGTGCACGCTACTCACTGGTGACACTCTTGGTCCCCAATACATCAAACGTCATTGCCGTGAGACGGTTGACTTCCTCGGTGCTATCAAGATGGCTGAGACACAAGGCATCATGGACCGAAGCGGCATGTGTATAGAAATCGGAGCGCACCCCATCCTCACGCGAATGGTCAAATCAATCATCGGCCAAAACTTCCGATGTCTTGCTTCTCTACGCCGCAAGGAGGACCACTTCAAGACCCTCGCGGATTCCCTTTGCGCTCTGCACCTTGCTGGCTTTTCTGTCAACTGGGATGAGTATCATCGTGACTTTGCTTCTTCTCGAAATGTCCTTCAGCTTCCAAAGTATAGCTGGCAGCTTGCGAACTACTGGATGCAGTACAAGTACAGCTGGTGCCTTACAAAGGGTGATGTTCCTGTTGAGACCGCTCAAGTTGGTGCAGTTGTGCAGACTAGGGTACTGAGGCTCAGTGATTCTGTGCACAATGTCATTGAGCAGGCTCATGGGGACAAGAGAAGCTCTATCACGGTTGAGTCTGATATGCATGACCCGTCTCTCTTGACCATTGCCCAAAACCATCGTGTCAACAATTTGACTATGGCTCCGTCGGTTAGTGGCTCCTCTTTCGTACTTCGGTTATATTCCATCACTGACTTTGGGATTTACAGACTCTCTTCGCTGACATCGCATTCACCCTCGCCAAGCATCTCATCGAGAACCACGGCCTCGACACACAGACCAACCTACCGTCCATCAACAACATGGCTGTCGAAAAGGCTCTCATCGTTGGGGAGACTGGCCCTCAGCTGTTCCGAGCATCGCTCGACATGGACTGGACTTCAATGCACGGTTCAGTTCGCATCTTCAGCGTCAATGCAAGCGGAAAGCAGACTACTCTCCACGCAGTCTGTGATGTAGCGGTCGAGAACCCGAGCACCCACCGCGAAAGCTGGCAGAGTCACGCGTACCTCATCCAGCGAGGTATCACGCAGCTTATCAAAGGTGCTGGTGATGGTTCTTCCCATATGATGCGTCGTGGTCTCCTGTACAAGATCTTCTCCAACTCCGTTCAATACGGGTCTGCGTTCCAAGGCATCGAGCAGGTCTGGTTCGACAGCGAAGGCCTCGAAGGAACTGGCAAGGTCTTGATGCCCTCTGGCAAAGACACTTTCGCGCTCAACCCGTACTGCTGCGACAGTCTGGGTCACATCACTGGCTTCATCATGAATTGCAGTGATAGCTTGGATCTTGATGATCACGTCTACATCAACCATGGCTGGCGGACTCTACGCTTGGTTGAGCCTTATCAGTGTGATGTGCAGTATCAGACGTACGTCAAGATGCAGGCTGTCGGCTCGGATGATTCGACTTATAGTGGCGATGTTCATGTTCTTCGTGATGGCAAGATCATTGGTATCTGTGGCGGTGTTACCTTCAAGAAGGTCGCGCGTAAGGTACTAGAGATGCTTCTTCCCAGGCCGTCTGGTGCGAAGGCCAAGCATGGTGCTGCTAAGCACGCTGCTCCCGAGCCCGTTAAGCATGTCGTTCTTACTCCCCCGTCCACCGGCAACCATAGTGTTGGCACGATATCGCCTCCCGAGCCAACAGAGCCACCCGTCGGCTCGGCTTCTGGTCTCGTTCAAAAGGCTCTCGAGATCATTGCCGATGAGATCGGCGTCGACATGTCTCAGCTCACTGACTCTACACTCTTGGCTGACCTGGGCGTCGATTCACTCATGTCACTGACAATTCTGGGCAACTTCCGAGAAGAGCTCGACTTGGACATTCCAGCAGCGCAGTTCTACGAGTTCTCAAGCGTCCAGGATCTCAAGTCCTTCCTCGGAGCCAGCGACCAAGACTTCTCCAGCTCAAACTCTGAGGCAGAGAGTTCCGCGTCTAGCGCTGCTTCAACATCCCCCAGCGATCACGGTGATGATGTTGTTGAAGAGGTCAAGCCTGTCGTGGCTGAAATCCCTCGCTCAACCTCTACCATCTTGCAGGGCACCAAGCACTGTTCTCGAACACTCTTCTTGTTCCCCGACGGTGCTGGCTCAGCAACATCTTATGTCACTCTTCCGTCCATCTCGCCTGACATGAGAGTCATTGGACTCAACAGCCCTTACCTCACCAAGCCGCATGAGTTCAACTGTGCTCTCCAGGACATCACAGGCTCTTACTTGAACGAAGTGCGTCGCCGCCAGCCTTCGGGCCCTTACCATCTTGCCGGTTGGTCAGCAGGCGGAGTCTCAGCATTCGATGCCGCTCGACAGCTTGTGTCAGAGGGAGAGGTGGTTGAGAGCCTCATCCTGATTGACTCCCCCAACCCCGTCGGTCTCGGTAAGCTACCAAAGCGTATGTACGACTTCCTCGAGAAGTCGGGTATCTTTGGCGCTTTCGAGATGGGCGAGGAAGCTCAAGCACCACCTGATTGGCTCTTCCAGCACTTCTGTGTCTTTATCGAGGCTCTGGATAGGTATGTGCCTGAGGCATTTGAGCGTGGCATGGCACCCAAGACAACCATCATCTGGGCTGCAGACGGCGTGTGCAAGAACCCTGATGATCCACGTCCTGAGGCACAGGCTGATGATCCTCGGGGCATGAACTGGCTCTTGAACAACAGGGAGGACTTTGGACCAAATGGATGGGACGAGTTTATCGGGGCTGGGAACATCAGCACAATGGCGATTGAGAATGCTAATCACTTTACTATGATGAGGGAGCCAATTGCGTCGGCTCTCTGTGCGAAGATCAGGGAGGCGATGGGGGTAAATTGACAAGCGCCTTGGATGGCCTTTGACCTGTAATTAGACATTTTATTTTTTCTCGCTATATTTCTTTTCTTTTAATCTTGAAATTGTTCGTATTGGAAATACGCCCTTGAGTAGACATCTCACGAGGCCTTTAATTACAACGAGCTGGCTGTCGGACGTAAAACCCCGGGCTTGCACCTAAAACGGTATCAAATAAGTTACGCCTAGGACACGTATGGCAACGATCGGCCGCGACAGCTATGCCAGGGCGCTGTCGTACGAAGTTGTAGACGTTATTGGTATAGATCTTCGTCGTGCTCTGAAGTCTACGCCAGTCTCCAGCAATGATGTGGCACAGCCCAACAGACACCCAATAGGCATACACGTGTAAGGACTACTTTGTGCATGCTGACAAATCTAGTACTGAACCGCGAGCTATTACTAATTCTAATTAAATGTATCTTAGATTTTAGGCTTATTAAAGGATGGAGGCATTTTGTATATTATTGGGGTAGTATAAACTTAAAAGTTCATATCAATCTCGCTCTAGACCTATCCGCTGGCGGGCCTACTGGAAACAATTCTGAGAAGCCTCGCTCAACGACAAACACCTGTTCGTATTTATTGTCAGCATTCCGTGGACTCAAAATGCCCGTGTTAAAGGTGTCGAGAGGATATGAGTACTCTTACATCATCCGGCGGCCACTGTCGACCCCCAAGGCCTTCGTGCTCTTCCTACACGGATGGCCTTCCATGGGTCTCGAATGGCACCATCAACTGGACCATTTTCACAACCAGGGCTACGCCGTGATTGCTCCAGATCTTCTCGGCTCAGGGCACACCTCGCGGCCTGCTGATGTAGGTGCTTACCTGTTGAAAGATATGGCCAAAGATGTTGTCGAGATTCTAGATCATGAGCAAGTCGTTCGCATTATCGGCGTCGGCCATGATTGGGGCTCGTCTCTGCTGGGGAGATTGGCGGTCTACTTCCCAGAAAGGATAGAGAAGCTTGCCTTCATCACTGTCGGGTACACTCCGCCAGGGACTCGGTTCGACATTGACCTGGTTAATGAGCAGTCAAAGCAAGCCCTCGGATATGCTGCCTTTGGTTATCAGGTATTTTTTACCAGAAATAACAACGTCGAAGCAATTCTTAATTTACACGTGAGTTCTCACTGCTATTGACAATGGGCGACCAAGCCACTAAAGCGGCATGGCTCTCAGAAAGAATCCCTCTTGTCTTTGGTATACGCACAAAACACAGCTTTGTGGAAGGATCACATGGGCCCACTTGGAGCTTTGGAAGACTGGGTTCAAGCTGATAAAAGGGCAACTTGGGGTGAATATCTGAGCGAAGAGGTTGGGAATTAGAGCATACCTAAGCTCGGTGAATAAGCTGACACAAGGTCACAGGATCACCGAAAGCGCAGAGAAGCAACTGCAGATGGACTGGGTGGCTTACCCACATTGGCGTGGTATAAAGCCAACGTCCGGAACCTTAACTATGAGGCTGAGAAAGGTATAGTCAAACGAAATATCCTTGAGTGGCAAGTTAAGCGACTAATGCACTGGACCAGATATTGCGGAGGAGAACAAGTACTTGCACTATCCCACGCTCTATCTGACATCTGCCAAAGACTACATTGCTGTCCCTCGCTCAATGCTTCCACGAATGAAGCCATGGGTACCTAACTTGGAGGTCCAAGAGATTGATTCAGGTCACTGGGCATTTTTGCATTACCCCGAGGTTGTCAACAAGGCTTTGGAGTCCTTCTTTTTGAAATAGGTATTATCGAGAGCCAAGACATGGCTGATATTTCTATGTCTAGCTCGAGACTCTTCTTGTTATTCTTAAATGGCGCTATTGTCACCTTGTATCAATAATGCACTCCAGATCACGTAACTAGTTAGCTCGCGAGTTGACCGGCAGTAAAAGTCCACAAAGTGAAATTCAGTATCGACTAAACTATATTTTATAAGATCAAATTGACTTGACAAGTCTCCGTGCGTAAGCAAAAGGCACACCCTCCCCCATGAACCGGAATGGCTTCACAATTATGCGTGCCGATCCGGCAGGAATATGGTGCCTTGCTACTTGCTCCACATTATTATAACGATTAAATCCCTCAGCGGCACCAATGGGAAATGGCTTGTTCACCTGGTTATCATGGCGTTCGAGCTCGCTGCTAGCGACTACAAGGTTCAGGTCATCCTGAAACTTGCCTCCTCGGCGGTCGGCATATACCATGGTGGCTTCCAGTTTCAAAGAACCAGTATCTCCCTTCACAGGTCTCGGAATGTTCACCGGGTATGTAAAGAAATCCTAGTTATCCTCGTGAGCAACTCCAATACCGTAGCCTGAGTAGGTATCTAAGCTCTGTCTGCTGATTTAAGCTCTCAGCCACGAGCCTCAACTGTAAATAACACATCTACTTAGTAGGCATCATTACTCCGGGGGACTGACGCGGCGAGGTCAACTCGCCCAAACCAAGAGGGCACATTTTGTGAGCTAGATGTGTTATTTGCAGTTGAGACTTGTGGCTGAGAGCTTAAATCAGCGGACAGAGCTTAGCACGTTGTAGCCCTCGTTAACCCCGCCAGACATGTACTGGCCACCAACTGAAGCAGCTCCATTAACTAGCAGGGCCTTGATCAAAGAACCATTAGGGTTTTTGACCCCACCTTGCTCATCCTGATATCCATTGGCAATGAGAACCTGGCGAAGAACAGCACAGCAACCTGCCACGAGAGGCGTAGCCATGCTACTTCCGGCCAATTACATATACTTGCTATCACCAGATTCTCCAGTGACATGAACTGCTCCGAGGTACTTCTTATTCTGGGAGCGTGCTGAGAGAATGGCAGTTCCAGGGGCAACAATATCTGGCTTGAGCCTGTTTTCTGCCGTTGGGCCGCGACTGATCGGGTTACTATATAGGTGTTATTGTTTATCTAGACTTTTATTTATTTTCTTTGCCATAGTTACTATTCTTGAATCTCCAGTTTGTTTATCTTTTAAATCCTTCCTCGGGTACATACCTCAGATACGTAGGTTAGCTACTAACTGTGTCAGCGCACTGACATAATTTCGTTCCAGTCCCAACTAGACTTCAGTAGCCTTGCTGTATGTAATTTCCACTCACGTACTCACATCAATTCGGATCTCTTTCACACCTTCATTACATTATGGCCACTGAGCAGAGCCGTGTTAGCATACCAATGGTAAAGGATGGTGACGAATGGGCCTTTCTCTTTCGAATCTATCTCAACTGTATAACCTGGACTTTTCGCAAGCTTGTATCATTTCTGACCGGTCCGAATGAGGGTCATGATCGGGAAGTCAAAATCAGCACCCCGGGATTAGGCGCGGGGCATGTTGTCTGCAACGTATGGCTACCCCGATCTACCCACGAAACCCAAGCAAAACATCCACTGGTGTTAGTTCTGGAAGGCGGTGGTTTTGTCTTGGGACATCCTAAGGATGGGTGGGTAAACAACCGACGAATAGCTGATCGGGTACGTGGCTTACATTATTCACGGACATCACCCAGACCTAATACAAGCGAAGACCGGAGCAATTGTCATATCAGTTGATTGCGCCAAAGCGCCCCGATACCCTTATCCTCACGCTTTGCTGCAAGCCTATGAAGCGCTGCGTTGGTCCCTGACATGCTTAGCTGCCCTTGAAGGCATCTATGTCGATCCTTCACGGGTGGCAATTGGAGGAAACTCTGCCGGTGGGAATTTAAAAGCAGCTCTATCTCTATTACTATCGTTTCGCAATGGTCCTTGTTCCGTCTTTAGGGTCGCTCTACCACCGGACTTCAAGCAAGTCGTCCAATCCATGTTTTATCCCAGCCTCGAGCTTCGCTTGCCGTACGATCTAAGGCTCGCCCGATCTTCAATCGATGCCCGGAAGCACAGCCTACCTGCTTGGATGACTCGAGCAATGGAGCAGTCATACCTACCGCCAAGAGTCTGCAAAAGGCGACATCTTTGTATCTCCTGTCACTGCTATTGTAGACCTTCTCCGTGAACTGGATGTTCCACCTGCTATACTGTTCGCGGGTAGTCTCGATTGCCTCAAAAAGGAGGGCTTCCGTTATGCGCAACATCTTATGAAAAGCGGCAAGGATGTCGACTTCCATGAATTTGAAGGCGGTACTCACGGGTTCTCTGTCAAACCACAGGATGGAAGTACAGAGGCGCAGGTCATTTACAAGGAATGCTGAGCTAGAATATGTCATTCACTGCGAGAAGCGCTCGTATAGCCTCCATAAGCACAAAATATAGGCTTTGAAGAGCTAAAGTTAAATAAAGCAGAATGGGTGTTTGATGGTCTTTGTTAGCACCTTAGATAGAGGTGAAACTATTTGGTGAATGCACATTGGAAGTTATAGCCGTAAGAACAATTAATAGAAGACTAAGTAAAATTGACGTATCTAATCCTGTGTCTGCTAATGTCCCATTTCAACCTTGATACTAATCCCCGTCTTGATGACTGCTATTGTAAGCGCTCGAAAGGAAAAGTTTGCATACAGTGATCAAGCTAAAGTTTACAAGATCAAGTTGACCTGACAACATTGACTGCATCGGCTATTTCTGAAGTCAACTCTTCAGCAATATCCTCCGCATCCTGGTTTAGCATGATTGCTGCATTGCAAGTTTTTCCTTTTGTGTCTTGCTGGACCTTTTCCGTCAGGGCAAATTCCTCTACGTACTTACCCTCACGCTCAACCAAGTCCAGATCTTGGACCTTAGTCAGGGAATCGTTGTATTAGCCACAAAGGTAGATCTGTTGTCTCTCATCGCCGACTAACTCATTGACGTGAAGCCCTAGTTCTAAGAGCTTCGTCTTTTGCTTCTTGCTCAACGGCATGCCCTTGGTTCGAAGGATAACGTAGTTGGTTTCACATTCCTCACAATCGTGGCTATGCTCCACGCTGCCGCCATTCATAGGCCATACTCGCGAAAGACCCCGATGTAGTGGATTTGAAGAATAGGGAGCGCACTGAAAATTACAAGTATCGCAGCAGAGAGCTGAGAACAAACACTTGTCGCGAAATAGTTCTTCTTAAGGTAAACCGTTCTCAGCTCGCCGGTTTGTTTGTGTGGACGTGTGTCCGGTTTTGGTTAAGCATGTTTCTTACAACACCTAATATGATCTAGACCATTCCGTGCCCTAACCGTGGCTTGTAAAATCTTCGCTTATGACTTCTGTTTACGATGCAAGATGCATATACAGACGTTCCCCTCACGAATTCGCCCACAGAAAGTGGTTAGCTTGGTGAAAGATATTCGGCTGAACTCTGAGTACACTAGAATAAAACAACATATTGCAGAAACCGACTGTACGTTCGAACTCCCTCGGACCTCTGTTAGCGCTGTGGCTTGAATGTTATCCTTCCACAAACCAGCTAGCTCGGGAGACTGATAGTGTAGTGTTGAACAAAGTCTTACCAATCTAGAAACTCAGCTGTATAATCTCCCTCCTGTGCACCCAGCCCAAAGGCCTTTCATATCCAGGAGTTAATCCTTTTTATCAGTAAGCACAGTCCAGAACCCCGATCGGATTTGATTCGACGTTAGTACTTAGACAAGAATAATAACAGTATTAAGCTCATGACTCTTTTGATAGTATATCTACAGACAATGCAAACCACTAGACGTCACTAAAGTTAGGAGTGCCTATCGCCAAGATGCCTTAAAGCTTGCCGAGTTTGTATACTGCTGCTAGCTCCTTAATGGTGAAGTCTTACGAGCTACCAAAGGCGTGGAGCAGTTAGTCTATTATATGTCTAGAAGCCGAGTATGCCAAGGAGTTTTACAACTAAAATAAAGAACAATTGCTATAAGTCTATTTAGTAAATGCAATAGTGTGGAGTGGCGGGAAGGCACTTAGATTAAAGAGGGAAAGGTTAAGTAATATAAGAGGTAGTCTAGTAGCTTATACTATAAAGTATTTAATAAATATAATTTTTATATAAATCCCTGTATATAAAAGAATAATTTAATTACTATTAATAGTAATATTTAAGGTCTTTATAGTAGTAAATAACTCTAGAGAATAGTTAAGTGCAGGTTTAGCAGATCCCTTAAAATCATTAGTGTTAAAAGCACTGTCTAATTAAATATACCAAATAATAATATCAACACCATTTCAAAGCTCTTTATATTTTTCTCCTTTATGTAGGTGCTTAGATCTTGACTGGGCTTAAAGAAGATAGTTTGAATATCTATATATAACTATATTAGTTTACTACTCTTATAAATTTCATTACTACTATAGGGGAACTTACAAGGTCGCTACTCCTAGAGAACCTTATCCTTGATATAGATCACGACGTGGATATAGATTAGGATAGTATTGTTAGATGACGTCGGCGAGTTCTTAATTGTATTTTGGACCTTGGTAAGGAAACCTTCAAGCTTATCCAGGATGTTACTTAGGAGGTTTAAACCCTGTATAAAGTGCGAAATAAGAGCTCCACGGAGCTCGTCCTTCTTAACAGTGAACCTCATTTCCCGTGTGTTCTCGGCAGTAGTGCCGATCCTAGGACACTGTACATTAACAGTGAAATGCATGCATGGTGGGCAAGTTGAAATGTAAGTGTTGGTGGCAAATAAAAAACGAACATACCGTGGAGCCTTTGAGACTAAACTATTCATCACCTTGGCAAGATAGCTCGCCTTCTTAAGTTCATCGTTGTCAGAAATCCGCCGTTTAGCAACGACATCATCCAGTGTTTGGACAGCCTTGCTACTAAAGAAACGAATATGTAAATCAAGGTTCTCGGTGGCATTCTCGAGTCTTTTCAGCTAACAGTCGTTGAGCGACTCGGTATCGGGTGTGAAATTGATGTAAAACACGTTTTCAATTGAGTTGTCTAAAGCGGAGTCAGCACCACCAGCCTTGTTGTTAAGTGCCATTGTAAAGATACCGGAGATTTTAGATCAAAAAAGGTATTAAGATTTACTTTTAAGACATTAAAGGAGTCTAATTGCTAGAAAGTGTTGAGAATACTTAATATTTATTTTTTCTTAACTAAAAGTCTTATATTATACATTACAATAAGGGCATATATACTAGATTATTATAATCAATACTTTCTTGACAAGACTCAATTCGCTTACCGCAAGTCCCAAAAACATAATCCCAAACCCGACTCTGTTTGCAGTAATTGTTACTCTTTCTCCATCCATAACGATGGTGTAAGTCATGATCCTCGATCACTAGCTCTACGTGGAGCGATTTATATATCCAGCTCAGTGGTGAGGGGGGTGACCAATAGATGCGGAGGCCACTATGCGCCCAAAGTTCCGAATAAACTATATACTGGTGACATACCCACCACTCATAAAAGCCTAATGGTAGCTGAACCATTAGAAGAGTCAGATATGTTAGAGTTGGTATCCCGACCATATCAATCACTTCCTGAACATGCCCTGCATAGGCTGTTAATGACGCATTTGGGTGCTTCGTTAAGTGATGCTTGCGATGGAATTTCCAAAGAAAGGGGATCTCATGCATAGCACGATGATACCAATAGAACCAGAAATCTAGAATTACTGGATAAAGGCTGACCACAAGACTTAACCAAAGCCACCACGTCCAGTCTCGCGTTGCTGCCGCAGGGGTTGCGTTGGGATCATAAGAGAGAAATATTGTCATGGCAGTACGGGACCCTGCGGTTTTGAATAGAGTCATGAAGGCCGCTACTTCCCCAAAGTCTGCCACTTTATCCCGTCTATGGACATCTCCATCGAGATATCCATATCCACGCCCTAAGCGATGGAGGATAAAAACTTGGTGTAGTGCAATGGAGTAGAATGAAGTGAAGTAGATAACAAAGACTGCGAAGTAGCCGGAAGGTTGATATTCAGCGTGGAATAGCCATAGTTCATGTATGATCAAAGGCAGGGAGGAATACGAGAGAATCCATAGGTGCTGGGATAGCTGAGTAAGATATGGTATCTTTGAGCTCTTGGCGTGAACTGGTATCCGAGAACGCCTCTGGCATGGTTGGACAGAATTCTCAGTTTTCTCAATGTCTTCCAAAGCCCTTTGAGATGTAATAGCTGATGACATAACGGATGGTTTAGGATAGAAGAGTATTGGGTTTAGGCGTTGCATAAGTAAGAAGTTGGGTTTGGAGCTGAAGAGTAAGCTACTATGTTCTATGGTCCCCTTGGACTTAGTCAAACTATTTATAAGGCAAAGGCCGTCACGTTTTAGCCCTTGTTACAGATAAACAAATTCGTACGTCGGATTCAGCTTCCCAATGTCTTGTACGTAAGTTTGTGCTAAGTTCTATCTGAACTTGGATCCATAACGCATTATGACGACATTGATTTGTGCCAGACATCAAAAACAATATCGTGTTGTCATTCATTATCTATGTTCGCAGCCTAAAGCTTAACCTTATAGGCCGCAGTCATCCCATAGTGCCAGACATCGTTGCTGCTAATCTATATCAGTTATATGCGGTGTGCCAACTTTCGAGGTGAAACATTGTTTGAGGCCCGAGGCGCATTGCAGGTAAGACTTTAGAGAAAAGCTTGGACAGTAATAAGCCTAGCCACCCACGGCGGCATAAATAGGTATACTGTGTTTGGTGCTGTCCACGTACCGCTGAATACGTCCTATGCCGTGTCTTATTACACATACTTCCTGCATTGATGATCATTTAAGTACCGGTTTATTTTCGTTTGTCCCCCTTTGTTGCTCCACTGTGGCTTCTTCTCTCCATCTGTTGACGTCTTAGTAAAAAGACGGTGTGCACAAGAAATTGGTGGTCTGCTCTTGCCCGTAGGCGAATGTTTATTAGAAGCGGATCGCGAACAGAGACGGCCAAGATTTCTAACACCATTATATTATTTTTTTCCACCTTAGCTACGCCTAAACATGGCTTCAATACAAGTGGCCGCTCTGATTACATGCCCTGTTACACTTTTTCTTGGTCTTCTGTTCCCCCATCTCTCTTTCTACCATGGAACTACAAGGGTCCTGGTCTTCTTTGTTATTGTTATAACAGCTGGAATGCTTACCTCTTGCCCCGTTATTGAAAACCCAATGCTAGCATACATTACGGGCTTTTTTATACCCTGGGTCGTGTTACGCAGCATCTTAATGTTCATAGCTTACGAGCCCCGGGAAACATTACTCGCAATCCGACTGTTGCCGAAGGGCGATGCATCCGACGCTCAAGATTTTCAAATCGAGTGGCAGGGCTTCCCTGTCACTTCAATTACTTCAAGGTTCACCTGGGTTCTGAGCTTGCTGGTTGATACAAGAGCACTTGGGTGGTGCTATTCAGCAACCAAGGATGGGCCGTGTCAGTTCCATCTCAAAGTCGGCTCTGAAAGAGTCTGGGTTGGCGGACAGCGTAATAGGACAAGGAAATTGCAAATTCTGTTCTTGGTAGCTTTGTTACGGCTTTTCCTTGCGCTTGCATGTCTTGACTTTTGTCAGACATACATCTTCCCTCCATTACGAGACACGTTGGTGCTGTGGGAAGAGGGACACAGTGAGACAGACACAGGCATACAGAGTCGATGGGTCTTTGATCTGGTCAATTGTCTTACTTCATTATCTTCGAGTTTCGCTTGCGTCGAGATATTTTTTAACACATCACGATTGATCTCGGGCTTATTATTTCTGGCCGGAAATACCACCAGTCTAATTGGCCTGGCTCAACCCAGCCCGTGGGGCAATTTGAGTGCCTTGTATTACCAAGGTATCGCAGGTTCGTACCCACACCTCTGACACCTCTTCCTTTCTAATGGCTTAGGCTTTTGGGGTGGATTTTGGCATGATTACTTGCGGCTTGGATTTCAATCTGTTGCACACTGGTCTGCCAAACCCCTGAGGAGCTCCCTTCACCTGAACATTGTCAAGATCATAGAGCTCTTTTTTGTTTTTCTTATGTCAGGTATACTGCACATGTGTGGCTCCCTTATGCTTCCAGCAAGTACCTACCCCGTAAGAGGGCAATTGCTTTTTTTCTTACTTCAACCTGTTGGTATTATTGGTCAAAGACTCATTTCTGGTAAGTTGAAGGGCTCATTGCGGTCCACAGCAGGCCAGCGCACTTTTCAGACAGTAGGAACTATTCTTTGGTTATATTGGACGTTTCCTCTCGTATGGGACGATTTACTGGCAGGTGGGGTATGGGACACACGCCTATTTCCTATCTTCAAGTAACATCAGAAGCCTTAAGCTCCACTCTATAATAAACATTAAACTTCTCTATGTTACAAAAGACTAAAAGCCAAAGTCAGCAGAGAAGCTTGAATAGGAAAATGTGTATCATCGTACGGTCCTAAGTGGGATCTATAGATACTAGAATTACGGATAGACTGAATTTTTCCAGGATATCGATGACGCGTACATAATCCGAGTTTCTCTTTAAATTCGGAATATGTGGCCATGTCTCATTTATATCGAGGTTTTTACCACCGAAAAGTACCCGATCCTTCCCCCCTTGCATTCCGACATATCCAGAAGCTCGTATTAATACAGGAGTGTCTTAGACATACCTTGAGGTCTTACGCTATCTAATAGACAGCTCAGTCGGTGTAGCATCTGAATCTGAGTCTTTTCCACTGGTGGCTTGTAATTCATAGAATACCCTGTCCTCCGGGTAATAAAAAAAATAGACCTGCCCTTAATACTACGATAAAATCGCGCATTTATAATTAATTCTTAATAATATAATTAATAGTTAGAATTAATTAAAAAGTATATTATTATAATTACTAAAGTAAGCTTTAATAGGCAGTCTTTCCCCTATCTAAATATATATAGTCTAGAAGTTATTTTAGTATACTATATATAGTTTTATTAATTAACTTCTAGAGGATCTTATCCTAAGCCTCTTAAGTAGCTATTTTTAATGCCTTAATCTCTTAAAAGGAATATCTTCTTATCTTAGCTTTAAGGAACCCCTAAGTAGTCTTTATAAAGGAAAAGTTAGGGCTATAAGGGCAGTTAAAGTAATAAAGAAGTCTATATCTTTCCTTTTACTTAGATATATAGTTTCTGCCTCTAGGACTATATTTAAAATTATTATTTTCCTTTAAAATAAATATATAACCTTCCTTAATAAGAGGTTTAATATACTTATCTAATATCTTTTCTTTATAGACTTTTTAAGTTATTTTTTTATTATTATTAGTAAGGATATTATAAAAGACTAGTTTGCTTTTATAACTAACTTTAATATAACCCTAAGTATATAGCTTTTTTTAGTCTTTTTCCTTAAGGTCTTTATAAACTTATAGATTTTCTAGCTTCTAATAAGTCCCTGGAAGTCTAAATATCCAGGCCTATTACTTATTATTATAGGAGAAATAGACCTTATTAGAAAAGAAGATAATATCCTAGTTTTTAGGCATTAGTCTTTTATAATAAGCAGCTATTGCCTAAGCTTAATACTTAGTAGTAAGTTTATAGTTAATAAATTTAACCTATTAGGTAAGTCTTTTATTATATTTCTATCTTTTTAGGCCTTTATTAACTATCTAGGCAGATATATCTTTAATGCCTATAGTAATAGGTATTTTCTCTGCCTTTAGATACATTGCTTTAAATCCTTCCTTCTAGAATATATTAATAATCATATTTATAACTTTATCTATTACTTTCTTTTTCTTTTTATAAAGATCTGACTTTATAGGGTTATTATATTATATTTAATCTGAGTTACTTTTATTAATATACTTCCCTGTTAATTAGGATATATTATTAAAGCTATAGATATTATTTTTTAAGAATAGGATATTATAAGCTTTTAAAAATTTAATAGTGCCTTTAATATAAGCTTTTCTAGGCATATCTAAATGCGTAGCTCTAACTATTGTATTTTAATAAAGATAGAATTAATTAAAGTAATTAAAATAGATACTGTTGTAAGATTTTGGCGTTATTATGGGGGTGTAAAACGCAGGTCCAATTCTTTTAACACCCCCTTGCCTGTTGCCACTAAGCTGAACTTCTGCGACATAAGCAGCCACTTATATCATTATAGCATTGTGGCCAGGACTGCGGCTTTACGGCCCATAATATGCACTTCTTTACACAAGCAGTCATAGTTATCGACTCTTATACCCCTAACTCTCCTGTTGATATCTCTACTAATCTAAAAAGAAAATAAAAATAATTTAAAATCTAATCTTTAGACTCCGCTTATCTGGATACTTATTACTTGACTTCTTATTACCACTCCAGCAAGATCATGGCTATATTCCAAACTGTTATTGTCCTTCTTGGACTCTTTTTATTTACACGTTATCTCATAAAGAAACCCCGCCAGCATCTCCCGCCAGGGCCAAATCCGTTTCCTATTGTAGGAAGTTTAGGAGACCTACCTTCGGGGAAAGAGCCAGAATATCGGCATTGGCTCAAGTTCAAAGACAGATATGGTCCTATAAGTCATCTCTCCGTTTTCGGACAATCATTTGTCATCATTCATGACCGCCATGCGGTTCATGGACTCTTGGACAAGACCTCAGCAAAGACCTCGGGCAGACCACACATGAACTTTGCAGGGGACCTATGCGGTTATAATAAGCTGTTAACACTTCGACAATACGACGCCACTTTCCGGCAGCATCGTAAGCTGTTACACCAACAGCTAGGCACAAAAGGATTGGTAGCGCGTTTTCATCATTCGCAAGACGTAGAATCACATCGACTTCTCTTTCGAATTCTCAACGACCCTGAAAAATTGTTTCAACACTTCAAAACGTAAGCTCAGCTCATCCCGTTCATTATTTCCCTAATTACCTTTGCATCTAACAACCTCAGGGAGGCAAGTTCTATCATCCTAAAAATAACCTATGGCTATGTGGTGGAGCCAAGGACGCCCGACCCTTTAACCCTGTTGATTGAGCACATGATGCAAGATGCGTCGGTGGCAGCGGCCCCTCTGACCTGGGCAGTGGATGTCATTCCAGCACTTCAGTACCTCCCAGAATGGCTCCCAGGAGTATCTTTTCAACGTGCAGCTCGCGAATCGAACAGAATCCTCCGCATGGTGATTGATATCCCCTATGGATTTGTTCGAAGTCAAATGGTAGCGGGAAGACAGCGGCTCTCATACGTCTCCTCACTTGTCGACCAACATGGCTACAATGTTGTCAAAGACGGCAAGCTCGACAATAATACAGAAAAGGCTATCAAGTATACAGCCGCAGCTATGTATGCTGGAGGAGCAGATACAATTACGGCTTCCATTACAAGCTTCATCTTAGCGATGATCTTATTTCCAGCAGTTCAAACAAAGGCACAGCAAGAGCTTGAAGCAGTAATTGGAGTTCACAGGCTCCCCCAGCATACGGATCGCAAGAACCTACCATATATCGATGCTATTATCAAAGAAACACACCGGTGGTTGCCAATCGCGCCTATGGGTGTACCTCATGTCGCTACTGAAGATACCGTTTATAAAGGACTCCTAATTCCCAAGGGCGCACTTTTATTACCAGCAGTTTGGTGGTTCCTACATGATGAACAAGTCTACTCAGACCCGTTATCCTTTGATCCTGATAGATTCTTGGGTATACGCAGTGAGCCAGATCCAGCAATTGAAATGTTTGGCTATGGCCGTAGAATCTGCCCCGGTAGATTTATAGCGGATGATACTTTATTCATTACAATTTCGCGGCTATTAGCCACATTTAATGTCAGAAGGGCTATTGATAAACAGGGTAACGAGCTTAACCCGACGATAGAAGTCAGCCCTGGTTTAGTTGGTCGTCCATTGGAATTCCCTTACAGCATTCAGCCCCGGAGCCCTAGCAGTGTGCAATTAATTAGATCTGTAGAGACAATTTACCCTTGGGAGGAAGGTGATGCAACTCGATTGCCAAGGGAGTTTGTCTCAGCATGGACCAGAACTTGAGTTAAGCAAAGTACCAGGCTGTTGAAAGTTGAGATTATTATTTATCTAATCGCGCAATTTATTATGTATATAGTTGAAGCATCGGGGTCAGGACTACAGGGGAAATGGTGGGGGATTTACATGAGCATGTTTTTATAGGGAAGCCATAAGAAGAGGAGTATCCGCTCTGTTTCCTCAGCGGACATTCATCAGCTCTCTCTGCATTCATCGATCCATCCGTAGCAATCGAGATGGTGTCCTCCAACGCCTTCAGCCCCACTGAGCCCTCTGAAAAGGCCGATTTCCCTTGGAACTGCGATCATCTTCCGACGAAACTATTCATCAACAATGAGGTTGGTTCATCCAGTTTGCGTCTTATTAGTATAAATTTCGCTCTCAATTATAAATTCTCTTGCCTCCTGGTTCCCCTCCTCTCAAGTAGCAGCCCCTCAATCCCATCTCTTATCATGATGATTTGAGCTTGCACTAAACCGGGGATTCCTTCATCTTGCAGGGTTATTATGTTGCTCCCACTGTCCTTACTGATGTGACCGAGGATGCCGAGATCATCCGGCAGGAGATTTTCGGCCCCGTGGCTGTGATCAACCGTTTCGAGTCGGAAGAGGAGGTTCTCAAGCTGGCTAACGACACTCACTACGGCCTTATGGCGGGAGTCTTTACAAAAGATAACACGCGAGCGATGCGCATGTCGGCAGAGCTTGATAGCGGCATGGTGGGTATTAATGCTGTAAGCACTGTCTTCTGGCAGACCCCTTTCGGTGGCACCAAAGAGAGCGGTATTGGAAGGGAGAACGGTATCCATGCTATCCGGTCCCATACTGAGCCCAAGACGGTCTTTATTAACATGAACGCATGATAAGTAGTATCTAACTATAACTGGATTCCTTTTAATAAAGAAATAATCCTTTACCATGACGGCCACAAAAGCGCTATTGCGTACTGTTGTAATTTATTAGGCACTTCCAAGAGGTCCCAAGTTCTCACTATTGGTTGAATTACGCATAAACTCACTGCCAAGGACGACCTATTTAGCGTGCCGAGGTTGAGTCACTCCTCGATCTTGGGTCCTTGATCTGACCTGGAAGCTGTAGTACACATAAGGAATATTCAGAGCCCTTGACCGCTAAATCATTGATCTTGATGGTAATATCTTGGCTGTTAACCTCAATCCGCTGACCTTTCCCTTAGTTGCTCCAATAAGATGACCTCGGTATAATCATGGTGTATAGCTATTTTCGCAAGATGATCTGTCCCTGGATTAGCGCCCTTCTTTAAAATATCCCGCCATTCAAACATCACTAACCAAGGGAACTAGTGAGTTTAACTCGGTAGAGTTCCGCATCGTGGGATTGCTACAGAGAAGGCTAGGCCGACAAAACGTTGTTGGCATTTCCTAAAACGATGCAGAGTAACGAAGCTCCGAGGATCATACTCTAGTGCAATAGTTCCTGAGACACAGCTTTAATAATTGATTCGTTGGAGAGGCTGATGGTGGTGTTGTGAATGCGGGGTTTTGGTCTTATGATGAGTGAAGTTAAGATGTTTGTGTGTATGAGCTTCCCCTCCTTGAGGAATGGAGCCGAGGTTTGGAGAATGCTTGGGAGGTAAGAGGATGAGATGAAGAAATTCACAGACTATGAGATGGAATTGAGTATAGAGGTATAAGAAAATAGTAAAGAGGAAGTAGCTTAAGAAATTATGATAAATAGATGAGATTGTCCCGTCGAAATGAGTTTCTTCATCTCACAAGCCTCTCAATCATTCCACGATCAACAGCAACTCACAACACATCAACCCAATCATTAACTCATATCAATCATGAAGTTCATCACCATCCTCTCACTCTTCGCTGCTGCGTCCGTCGCCCTTCCCACTTCCAACCCTCTCTCTGAGCGTGAAATTCTTGCCGAGCTTGAGAAACGTCAATCTGGAAGCATCACTCGCGATGACCTTTCCAACGGTGCGTCGTCCGCTTGCCCTCCTGTGATTTTCATCTATGCTCGAGGGTCCACTGAGCTTGGAAACTTGGTGAGTTTTGTCTGTGTTCACTGACTCAGATTGACTTGGCTGACTTGATAGGGAACGCTTGGTCCTCGAGTTGCCTCTGTGCTTGAGAGTAACTACGGAAGTAACGGAGTCTGGATCCAAGGAGTGAGTACCTTTGCTATATGATGTCCAGTTTTGCTTTCTAACTGTTTGAATCGTAGGTCGGTGGTGCATACCGTGCTACCCTTGGGGATAACGCCCTTCCCCGAGGAACCTCTTCGGCAGCCATCCGAGAGATGATCGGACTGTTCAACCTTGCAAACTCAAAGTGCCCTTCTGCCAAGATTGTGGCTGGGGGGTACAGTCAAGGTGCTGCCCTTGCTGCAGCCAGTATTGAGGATCTCAGTACTGCTGTCCGCAACAAGGTCGTCGGCACTGTGCTGTTTGGATATACCAAGAACCTACAGAATCTCGGCCGCATTCCAAACTACCCCCGAGAGCGAACCCTCGTTTTCTGCAACGTTGGTGACTTGGTTTGCACTGGCTCCTTGATTGTTGCTGCTCCCCATCTGGCTTATCAGTCTGATGCTTCTGGACCCGCACCTCAATTCCTCATCCAGCGTGTTGCTGCTACCTCTATCTAGTTGGGCTATGCTTCGGCATAGTAGTGAAAACGGTGTGCTTATCATAGGGTACCCGGGGCCCTGGGCAGTGGTCGGACTTTTCGCTCTTTATTATGATTGGATGTGTTGTGGTTTTCGATTCTTCTGTTGTTTTCTTTACCTTAAATGTCACTCCCTTAAGAGCTAGTTTACATCAACCCTGGAGGCTAAATAACACTTTCTCTTCCTCTATGCATACTCTAGCCCTCCTTTGCTGGGTGGCGCGAAGAACATTAAACTTCATATGCTGTGAGTAGGAAGTAGCTTGGATACACCGATATCTATTTCATTGTATAGCTCTATATGTTTATTTCTCCTTGTGCCCAATGATACCTGACTACTCAAAATCAACGCCATTCTTCAGAGTACCAATCTGAGTAATCTTGACCTCCATCTGAGTTCCCGGTACGAGGTATTTCGGTGGCTGTAACCCAGCACCAACGCCTACACGTTCACCCGTCAGTTCATGCTCACATAAAATCGCGCATTGAAATGGCTCACCTCCTGGGGTACCCGTCATAATAACACTTCCTTTCTGCAGTGTCGTTCCAGAAGAAAGATGTGCAATTAAACGGGGAATAGAAAAAACAAGGTCATCAAGTCCTGCGTCTTGTCGGGTTTCCTTATCCACAATTGTCTGCAGATGAAGTTTCTCGGGTGCTGTTATCACAGAACTTGAAACCAGGGCGGGGCCTAGAGGCGCAAAGGTATCGAAACCCTTGGAGAATCCCCATTGTGGGACTCCACCAGCGAGATTTGGATCTCTTTGCCATTTCCGAGAGGAGATGTCGTTGCCTGCCGTGTAAGCAGCGACGTAGTCAAGGGCCTCACTCTCCTTGACGTTTTTGGCATCCTTGCCAATAACCACGACCTAGATCTGTCAGTGTGCATCGGTAGTAGGAAGACTTAGAGCGTACAAGTTCTCCCTCGTAATCGGCTTGATCATCCTGGGCGACTTTGGGGATTACCACGTTGACCCCATGGTCATGTATTGTTGTCGAAGGCTTGAAGAAGATGGAAGGAAAAGGTGGCGTCTTGCGTCCAGCCTCACGAACTAACGCCGTGTTAATTTGACGATGTCAAGGCCTGATGAAAATGATTACTCACTGTGTGTGGCGTAGTTGAGTCCCACGCATCTGAGAATGGATACGTCGCTAGCAACAAGAGGGCCTAATAAAGTCTTGACTGTGACCACTTCATCTGTAACACGAGTGGCGCCGGTTGTATCGTAAAGGTCGTCTCCCTGAATGACACGAGCCTGAAGTTTTGTCTCTTCAGTGGTGTTTCCAAGATCAAAGTCGGGAGTCGGGAGGATGGGTTCTCCACGCAACAGACGCCCGTCGGTTGAGACGAATCGGATTAAACGTTGCCAGGCTACCTTCATTGTGAGTTTGGATATGTTCAACGACGTGTCACTATATTTCTTGGACATCTAATGCTCATTGCAGGAAGTATATGTCTTGCGCCTGTTTTGATACTTGAACTTCTTGTGCCGTTGGTCCCGATGGTGCCCCGAAGGTGGAGCTAGCAAGGCCAAGTGGACACCAGAGCAGTCACTGAGCCAATTGAGAGAATTGTATTTGCGCCAGTGTAACGAAGGCGTAACCTCCAACCCCAGAAGCATCAGAAGCGAGATGGAGACGGAACGAGATACAACATTCTAATTGGCTTGATCAACACAGCCCAAACCAAAGATGGAACAGAGTTTGGATGTGCCGTGATCCCCAGTTTCTTGTCTCAATAATTCTGGGGAAATGCGGAGACAAGATTTGTCAACTTGGATACAAAACTCGGCCCATCCCAATGTTGCCCCGATCAAAGGCTACTCGTTGCATCTCCAATCGTACCATCATGACCCCCCGAGATGACTCTCCACCAGCTTCGGCCAAAAGCGGAACCTCTCAGCCGCCAAAAGGAAACGCGTCGGAGCCCGCACCAAAGAGACGCCGGGTCGCCCTGGCCTGTTCGGCGTGCAGAATCCGCAAATCACGGGTAAGTTTTGTCTCTTACGCGTTATTGGACGATTGGCTGATGGGTTCTAGTGTAATGGAGTGCGACCAAGATGTGATACGTGCGATAAGCTTGGATTCGACTGTTCATACGAACAGCAAGAAACCTCTGCGAATCTTCTAGTCCCAAAAGAGTAAGGCGTCTACCCTTCACTACCCTGGACTGGCATGAATCCAATTGTCTGACATGAAGATATCTCCAGCCTCTTTGCTGCATTGGAAGCCAAAGTGAAGCTATTGGAAACGAATATCGAACAGCACAATATTAGACTGAATTTGGTTGAGGGTACACTAAAGACGCCAGCAAGTTCAAGGCAAGATGTCACGCTTGCACTTCATCACCAACCTGGAGATGTGGTGGTCAACATCGATGAAATACCCGAGAATGGTGTTGGTCAGAGCATGACTGACGGCATGGCTGTCTCATTCGTAGATGAGCAAGACTGCGGTTTCTTTGGTACGCCAATCCGGCCCGACCCTTGCATTGAACTCCTCTAACACGTAACCCCTGTAGGCCCATCATCTAACATCGCACTCATGCGGCACATATTGCGAGCTGTCGATACAAAAAGAACACATCACTGCAACCAGACTTCATTAACACCAGCATCAGAGTACAGCGCATACGAAGGTGGGCTAGTGAGTAATCTGAATGCGTTTCCAGCAGCCTCGAGCGAGTCTCAAAAGGCGGGCGCCAACCTCCTACCGCCTGACGAGGTCATGCAGCGTCTCATCCGTGCGTACTTCGACAACACAGGGCTCTTGTTTCCGTATATACACGAGCAAGAGTTTCTTGACACTTATGAGAGATTCCGAGCAAGTGGCTTTCGGGGTAATGTTCGTCGGACTTGGCTCGGCCTGCTGAATATGATCCTTGCAATGGCAACTTGCACTTCTTGCTGGGAGGACTCGGGAAGTGAGACTACTTTTGAGGAGTCGGATGTTTACTATCGTAGAGCCCAGGAGCTCTGTCATACTCAGATGTTCAGGGGGACTACTCTTGAAACAGGTGATAACCTCTGTTGACTACACCTCGCGTTCTAGGACTGACATTGTTTAGTCCAATATCTCTTGCTCACGAGTCAATATCTCCAGGGGACGCACAAGTCGGTTCACACGTGGACCATTCATGGCCTCGCTGTCAAAGCTGCCATGTCTATCGGACTTCACTCAAGAGACATTGCGTCAAAGTTTACTCCTCTCCAGCAAGAGATAAGGAAACGCACTTGGTTCGGATGCATCTTGCTTGATAGGTTGGTCTTCCCATCAGTCAAGACTGCCAAGGCCAATGCGATGTTCTAGCTGACATAGCTATGTAGGAGTCTTAGCCTCACGTTTGGCCGCCCATGTGCTATCCCAGAAGAGTACATCCGCTTGGATCTTCCAAAGCCACTACCAGTACCAATATCAAATTCGGATGAAGTGCATAAGATGAGCACTGCATTCTACAATGCTTCTATGTAAGAAACCACCGTACCTTGGTGACGATCCACTGACCTGACGTGTCTAGAACTCTCTACAGGATCATGGGGCGAATCATTGGTTCACTTTATGGTAGTAACCTCGGATGCGAAGACCAGTCATCAGATACAGCCACAATGACATCAATGATCCAGTTCGGCCAGGAGCTCTCAGACTGGCAAAACACTCTGCCTCAGCATCTAGGTCTGCGGTCTGTCGATAACATGCCGGATAATACGGATGAGAATATCCGAGATCCATTACGCGAAAAGTTCAGAATCATTCTTACGCTCAGATACCTCAACGTTCAACTCCTCCTCCATCGCCCAATCTTCATCCGGTCTCTAGGTACTCTGCTGAGAGAGGCCAAAACCCCATATCGCCACGCGGGGTCTATCAATAGCATGCATGCCAACTTTGACAGAGTCTTTGTCCAAGTTGCGGAGAACATCATAGATATTATATACACCATATTGACGAGGCCTGACCATGGACGTCATTTGATCGGGGCCTGGTGGTTCACTCTCTACTATGGTAAGTAATCAACCCCATGGATATTATATGGGGAGCTGACTTGTGGGACAGCCTTCAGTGCAGCATTGGCAATCTTTGGTAGCCTGTTGATATCTCTCGGCGCTGAAGCTGGAAACGCTGGCCGCCTCGAAAGTGCGAAACGATATCTCGGCAAGACTTGCGAGGCTCTTTTGAAGCTCAGCGACAACAACACTCTGGTCCTACGCTGCGTCAAATTCGTACAGCAACTTCTCCGGATTGTGAGCGCCTGGGGTTAGTGTTGCTCATTGTCTTCTTGTACATTTCGCATCATTGACAATTTTTTAGATGCGAGCACGACGACCCAAGCTGACCTTAATAATGAATCTTTGGCTTCATACCTGACGGCAGAAGGGGGCCCTATTAATTTTGACATGGAGTCCGATCTACTCTCAACAATGCCGACGTGGGAGACATCAACGCTTGGGTTTGGGGATGAACTTGAGCTGGGCCATTTCTTTGCTAGTGATTCTCAGCGGTGGTTCGAACAGACACAATGGTAATCTCAATATCTTGGTGCCACAAAAGCCCATGACCTAAAGTGATAAAAACGCGTCGCGCGTCATAAAATGAGCCTTTTTGAGAGAACGACAACGACGACGACTGTAGGTGTTTACTAGTGACTACGTAGTCGCGTCTCGGTAAGAAGGATCACGAGAATCGTACCCATAAGTTATCAGCAGCAGTATCGGATCCGAGACTCGGCAGTTGATAGGTACTTGATAAATCTCGGCGGTTGGAATGATACCAGAACCGCTTAGTCAGCGGCCTTCGCGTTTTGTGTTCGCCCTCCCGCGTGTTTCCCCACGGGGAACCATCGGTACGATATTGTAGGAATATGCGGAGAAGGTTGGTTAATTGATTGGAAGTGTTGACAGAGACAACGTTTATAGGTTATAAGCTTCAGAGAGAGTATCATATTCACAATATCAATTACCAAACTCGTCTTGTTTCATTCCTCTCACCAGCTATGTCTAAAGAAATATCTCCCGGGGGCTATCACTGGCTCAATGACACCATCAACAGCCTCGATCCAGAGACCGACTATGAACTCATGTGGCGGCTCATGTCTTGCTACCGATCAAATGATTTCATGAATAACATGATCTACGCCCTCACCTTCCCCAATTTCATCATTACCACACACGGCTGCGAGACTGTCTGGCGCTCAGACGGTGGCAAGGTTGTCAAGCGAGGAGCTCAACGTGTCGAAGACACCGAAAACTACAACATGACGTGGTGGCACTATGGGCCAAGCGATAGAAGATGTCGAGATGCAGTGGAGCATATCAACAACCTCCACATGTCTCTGGCGCGTCGTTTCCCTGGCAACTTCTCGTTCAACGAAGACTTTCTATACGTCACGACTTTCAGTGCTGTGCTTATGCACCGTCTTCGTCTTCGGCTGGGACTATCAGGCTTCACTGAGAAGGAAAAGATCGCGGCTCACCACTTTTGGCGGGATATGACGCCGCTCTTTATAAGAGAGGATGGGAACTCTGTCTATGGATATCCTCAAGACTTTGAGGGTTGTATCCAGTTTTGTGAAGATTACGAGAATGAGAAACGCGAGTTCGATGTGAAGATGCAATACATCGGCATGGCCATCTTCAATCAATTCGCTTTCCGATACTTTCCCTACGGCTTTCGATGGCTGGGGGTGTCCATAGTCAAAGCTCTTACACTACCTACAACTCTCAGAGCAATGCGGGTCGAACCTGTTAACCCCATCTTTCAGTGGCTAATCGTGCTTTTCGTTGGAACAGCTATGAGTCTTGCTGAAACACTTTTGCCAGATCCGCGGGAGTCGTTTTGGAAGAAGATTGAGACGTTGGATGTGGAGAAGGCGAAGGCGAGGAAAGAGGATATCAGGGGGAGTGATCAAGCATATTGCCAGTATATCAGATCTGAGTGGAGTGGTCCCGGGTGCCCATTTGCTATGAAAGCTGAATAGGCAAAGGGAGGGCAACAAACAGGAAAGTCAACTAATAACCTTGCGTTGAGATGTGAACAAGGTTGCCTGACTGATAATTAATGCCTTTAAAAGCTATTTGACGATGTCCTACAGGACACCTATCATGGGCTCCTGGATACCTATAAGATAATCTAGTGACTGCGTAAGCTGAATGCCCTTCGGCCCATCCAAAGACTGAGAGTCTAGCGTATCTTGGTCTGCTTTCTTAGGGGCGGTGTTAAGCCTCTCTACACCGTTGCGGAGGCATAAAGGAAAGTCTTCAGCTTCAGGCACCTTCCTCCGATTAATACACATATCCACTGTCCACATGAGGCCCAAATATGCCTCTGGATGTCTCACAAGAATGTCGACCCAGTCCTTCATAGCTTCTTGACCGGATTGCAATGAAAGGATGTTGAACGACTTGGCTAGCTTGGCGACGTGTTCTGCTGCTTCCCTGACCCAGTGGGAACCATAGTATTGAGCTGAAAAGGTGTCCGAGGCAACTGTCACGACTTTTAGGTGTTTCTGTGTTGGATCAAGGCTCAAGAGGGGCCAGCCTTCTGCATGGTATGGAACTAAATCGTCCTCATAGGATAGACTTGTGTTTATATGATGCAATGCAAGGGGGATTGCAAGGCAGCCCGAACTTTGCAGCAATCTAGTCAGTATCTATGCTTACTGGAAATAGAAAAGGTGAGTCGGGTATACTTACACTGTGATGGGAAGATACCTTGCCAAGTGAGACCCTGTCAACGAGCCTATGCAGTTAGACAGACCTACGACAGAGTCTTCGATATCCCCACGAATATCATTGTCTCGGTTGGCGTCTTGAAAACTGTCAAGATGATAGTTGGGGCTACCTGTTCCGGAAATCTGCGTGAAGACTCTGCGATTACAGAGAGCAATGCAAGACGTGCTAGATGAGATCAGTCTATCTTCTATAGAGGCCAGGGGTTTCACAACATACTGGTAGTAAATATACATAAGGTTTGTATGCACAGCGATGGAAGTGGCTGAATCATCTTCCTCGGCTGCGATGGGTTTATGCAAGGGGGGAAACTCAGCCTTGGCTGAATGATACCATTCCTCGAGAAGATCGCAAGACTTCCTGATATTCTCCTCTTCCTGCACCGAGAAGTCTTGGCTTGACTCAAGGCGTGTCTCAAAAGGATACGCTACTGGAATAACCTCTGTCAGTAACATTAACAGGCTCAGGTTCTTAGAGAACAGGGATATAAGCTGGCGCTTGGTCGTAGGCGAGAAAACATTTGATCGATGTATTTCGCTCTGTAAATCGGCGAAACCCAACAATACGAAGTTCTCCATGTCAAGCATATCAGGTGTGATCTGAAGACGGAAGCGACAAGCGAGAGATGATAATCTGTCACAGATAATGCAGCACCACCAAAGTCTTCGAAGTGTTCTTGACCGCGGTTCGGTTGTTGTTGTTCCAACGTCACATAGTCCTGCGTGGCGGTGGGCGTTGATGAGCTTGGCATGATGGATCGCTAGGCTTAGCCATGTTCTGTAAGGTACTGGTGAAGTTGTGGTAGGCGATTCAGGGACCCAACTCATGAGTAATAACGCAGACTGAGCAAGTGGCAGATGAGACGTCTCAGCTTCCATGTCAAAGAGAAGCTTTGCACTGTCAGCTTTGGTTATCATACGAAAATTTGGACTTACCTTTGCTTTTCGATATAGATCAGCTCTCGCGGAGCATATGTCATGATATCCAAGTTGGCGCAGGACGGGAAGAGGAACATACTATTGACCATTAGTAGACAGTTTCACATAACCGGTAAGCAAGCCTCGAGAGCAACATACAGCACTGCTAGCAAATAGCATAGCTCGAAGGACGAGAAGCGATATCATGGTCTTTGGTGAGCTGCTTGTGGTTGGAGAGAGCATTTCCCAGAACTCTCCCTCGTCAATGAGAGGGATAAATGCATGGGCGTATGTAAAGTACGCCTTCATAAAGACGTCCAGGATGAGAGGATTAGGGACGTGTAAACACCCTTGAGCTTCGAGATACGTGACGTCTTGATAGGGAATGGCATGAAGGTTCCCGACCGTCAGAAACTGGAAGTAGGAGTATAGAACCACCCCATCCTTTGTGCTACCTGCATCACTCGGTGACCCTGTACTATGCTGAAAGATATTTCCTTTCCAGGTATCAGCGATCGTATAAGGGGCGCAATATCACAGAGCTACTCACCAATAGTATCCAAGCGAGGGTGCTGGTCAGTCGGCATGGAGGAATTCCAGGTATCGTAGGCAGCAGGCTCGGGTATCGAGGCAAAGTCCAGAGAGTCCATCTGCCAATTCTGCCATGGCTTACCAGTGCCCACTGCCTGTAACGAGAAGCTTGGGCTGGTGAGCTGTGGTAGCGATAACTGACTATCCAGACTAAGCTGTTCAGTCACATTTGAGGTAAGATCACTGCTTCGGGTGTCGGGTGTCTTAATTGCATTCCGCGATGCTCGTCTTTCGGAAGCCCTTTGGGTCCTACGAAAGACGCGTCAACCGATATGAGTAGGGGAGCGAAGAACTTTACGACGTACCAAACAGCTGGGGCTTTGGACAATTGACATTCTTTATCGTCTAAAGAGCAATTCGTGCATGGCTGGCCGTGTACTGACACGTCGCATCGGACCTTTCTTGACCGACAGATCAGACACGCCTGCAATGAGCGCTTGTGGAGGGCTTTGGACCGTGTTACAGGCTTTGAGGCCGGAGACATTCTTGGAGATGTGTTGTGATCAAATCAAATCAAATCAAATCCGGAGGCCAGTTTGTAGAACTAATGAATCTGGGGAGCGTTGTATTGTATTGAGAGTTTGAGAAGGTTGCCGAAAGGGATGGATGAAGCTACGGTATGATTGCGGGGAAGATCACGCGAAAGAAGGTTAGTGTGACTAGGCTCGCACACTCGGATACAAGAGATGTTCCGTACTCTCCGATAAAACATGGGGTCCCCACGATCCGAAACTTAAAATGTTGACTCATGAATTGTGTCCTTGTCGTCTCGGGAATCGATTCTTTCTGCCAAGGTCTCTGTGCTGCTTTCAGCTCATCTGGTTTACGTATCAATCTTTTCCCTACAGCAGTTTCTGGGTCAGGTAAAATGAAGGCCTCTACTCTATTCAAATATCTAGCCTGCTGTACCCTGCTTATTGCCTCGGCTAGTCTTTTCTACTAGGTACTAAAAGATGCTCTTTAGAAATTCAAGCTGAATATCAACCACTTCCTGAAACCTCTTGCCATAGTACAGATCAAAATGACCGGTTCCCTTTACAATCTTGAGAGTCTTGGGTTGCAGTGCCTTCTCAAAAGCCTCCAGCTGCAAATGCGTATAAGTGCACACGTCGTCATCCGCCACAACCATGAGCAGTGGCGTTGGCGCGATGTGATGAATGACCCCCGCTGGCTCGTGCATGATCGTGTTGGTCATACTCTGAAGAGTCGCCGTCTTGTCAAAGTTGTAGCCTCGACGAGCCATTTCTTCCGCGAACTCGACTGCTCCGGCATCTTTGAGGATAGCCTTGGTGGTACCATCTTGGACCTCCTCGACAGAGTTGGGATAGATCGGGATCTGGACCTCAGATTCTAGAGTGCGATGAGACACTAGAAGGGATTTAGGAGCTCCGGTGATGCGAGCCATAGAACCGCCGGATACGAAGGGGACTTGTGAGATGATGCCTGCTAGGCTCTTGTTCATGGCAGCGGCGCAAATAGCGTTGCCTCCGGACATGCTGGATCCCCAGTATGCGATTCTGGTAGCGTCGACTTCTGGAAGCAAAGCAGCAAAGTTAAAGGCGTCGAGATAATCCCGTGTCTGCTTCACGGGATCGACTTCGCAGCGCGGAAGGCCTTCACTATCGCCCCAGCACCTATTGTCGTAAACCAATGCTCCATAGCCAGCTTCATTGAACTTGGCAGCGAGCTCGGGCAAGAAATGATCACGATGGCCAGAGAACTGTAGATTCGAGTCAGGACTAAATTATGTTGCATCAGTAAGTTGACTCACCCCATGACTCATGATAATGCAAGGCTTCTTGGGCCCAACGGTGTAAAGTGTTCCCTTCAGCTTCAAGCCATCATAGGTGGTGATGTCAATATCTCGAACGGCAGCCATTCCGAAAGGTTGCTAAGGATCGTTGAAGAGAATCTTTGAGGCAGAATGGGTACAGGAAGCTTTGAAGATTGTAGCGAGCTGGATTTCTGAAGACTATTCTCGCCAATTTATGCAATATTCTCTTGGGGCATTAGGCCGATGATATAGTCCCAGAACTTCCAGTACTGGACTTCCAAATGACCTCGATTCATATCCACCGTAATTGCTTCCCGCGACCCTCGGCAGCTAGTTTGTGAAAATATCCACCACGGACCAATAGTTATCTCTTTAGTTCCCTCGGCAAACCCGAGGCCCCACGTTAATAGAGCATGACAAGACCAAAAAGAATGATTCCTCCATAAGGGCCAAATATAAGATTTGGGAAATCCAAGGCATACTTAAATCTTATTAGGTCACTGACACAATGTCAATACAAATTTATAGCTCCTCCCCAGTTTACCAAAGGCTCTCTCATCCTCGGGGAGATTAGTAAGCGGCACTCACCCTAAGATAGGGAGCCAAGGGGCTTAGGTAGCAATGGCAGTGCTAAAGAGATAGCCACCACTGATTAAGACAGCATCATCAGTTATTGGTCATTGTGAAAGCTTCTGGAAAAGAGCCTCAAAGAGCGTATAATAGAGGGGAGGAATTTGTGTTCTCATTCATCACTTGTGTTTATAACCTGTGGCTTAGCCTTATAATCCCCCAAGGAGGTTCAGATTTTAGTCTAGTTTAAACAGCCATAGGCTCTCTCTACTTCCATTCTTCAAACCTGCTGAACCTTGGCAAATACAGGTGCCAAACTAAGCAAACCAATGCTGTTGTCAGTAGCACCCTCAAAGCCGATCAGTATTCCACCCCCCAAGTCGTCGACGTTGTAAAAGTTCCCGCCTAGTGATTCTCCCCAGAATTGCTTTTTGTTCTTCGATGTCGCAATCTCAAATTTGTCCACCCTAGTACCTGTGCGCATGGAACTCTTTGTTACGGTTTCTCCGTTGGCCAAATCAAAGGTGTACGTGCTATCAGTGGAATCTTCCGCCTTGTTTCCGATAATCTCTGTCTTCTCGCCCCCCTCCCACGTAACCTGGATGGCACGACATACAAGACCCTGAGTGCGAGGTAACCCTCCCCACCACATCCGGACCTTTTCCACCCGTGTATCGAGTTTAACTTCCGTCCATGTTGGGCGACTATCCGTCCAATTACCGCGAATGGTGTTGTTGGTTCGGCTGACATTGACCTTTTTCAGAAAGAAGGGGTTTAGGCGGTAAATCTTGGTAGGGTCTGCAGAGACTTCGAGCCCGGCTAGAAATCCACTGCCAACTTGCATGTCTATGCGATCGTCGTTGTCGGGCGCATCGCCAACGGTGATCTCCTGGCCGATAAAAGTCTTGATACTGAGCTTCCGGACAAAGGAACCGCTCCAGGCAGAGAATTCGGTGATCCTGTCTCTCTTTCCAAGATTCATTACTTGGGCACAATCATCTTCGGGGTAACCCAAATCTTTTTGGGTGTTAGAGTCACCGTACGTGATTCTGATTGCTTTGACAGAGTCGGGGTTTCCCGAAACCTCAATCTTCTTGACGGGGTTGTCCACATTTTGGTGTTTGAACTTGTCACCTCCGGGCTTTCCAGCGGAGAAGTTCATTTCAATCTCTTTGCCACGGAGAAGTAGCGAGGAAGACATGATGAGTGAGAAGATCACAGTCAACCTGGAGAAAAAATGCCTCAATTGGCTTGATATGCTTCGTGGAGGCATCATAAGCTTTAGGCATCAATCGAGTCTCAATAGCTATAACGCGAAATAATTGTGTGGTGGAGAAATGAAGACTTGTGAATAAGGATCTGTTGATAGTGACTGGATTTGAATTAATAAACTCAAACCTCAATATTTATAGTTCAGTAGAAACAGGACATACGGAATCCAGCATTCCTCTCCGGCATTCAATTCCGCTTGTGTCATATGATTTTCAAAAAAAACGCAAGGGAGAGAGTTGCAAGCATATCCGGTCATCAAAGTATCCACCGCGTGCCAGGTTCACTGATGATAGCTGTAAGACAAAAGCCACTAGGATTTCCTTTTCTACATAAAAGGTCTGAAGTCGATCAGACCCTTCTGCGTGTGAGTTGTGATGTATGTACTAACAAAGTCCGGAAGACCATTAACTGCCGCAAGAGCTAGGGCTGTAGCGTCGGCAAGACAGATTCGGAGTCCTTCACTGTCAGTGCCACTCTCAGCATTGGCCCGGACGACTGCTGGGCATCTATGGGTTTCTCCGTCACCAAACCCTGGACGACTGGCAATTTGTACACTTGTAACGGCGGCCAAACCTAATCTCTCTGCATTTGGTACAATACCGCCCACACGACTTGTGAGTTGCCTGTAATGAATCATGCACCTGAGACGAGACTGACGAGCGTTAGATACCGTAAAAGCCACTATACACGCGCCAGGCGAGTCTGAGAAAACGACGAGCATATATGACATCTCTTCTCCCAACAAGATCAACATGGGCGGTGATTACTATTGCATGGTGGGCAAAGATTGTAAATCCAAGGGCGATAATTGGTGGGACAGGAATGGGCGTCATGGTTTGTCAGATTCGCAGCATCGGTCTTAGATACTAGTTACCTTGCTTGTAGATTTATCATTAGGAATTATCTGTTCTCATTATTATAGAATCTCCCTTAACTACCAGTTTCTATGGAGAACCCCGATTCTGGATAAACCGTACCTATTGTTGGTGCTATTAGACCTTGAAAGTCAAGCTCCAGACTCCAAGGCACTGAAATACTGTAATCTTGTTGACAGCCTATCTGAAACTGATCCCACGTAAGTGATGTCATGTCTGTCATTGTATTGCAAATTTGGGCGGTGTTCTCAACATAGTCAGGCATTAACCCTGAGATAACAGTTCCATCGGGTAGTAGGCTACTATAACCAATGTGCGGCTGGGGAACACTGAGGTCCGGGGGCGGAGGATATTCGTGCACAGTGGGATGCTCTTCAGTGGAGCCTATGACTACTGGAGTATGTTCTTCGCGATAAGGCAGCGTTTCGTCGCAATTTAGAAGATGCTGGGGTGTTACGCTGTTATCTTTGACCTCATCAAGCGGATTTCCATTGTTGGGGCTGTAAGCGGGACCTGAGGCGTCGGCACATCCAAGGTCGATAAAGACTTCGCCCTTCAGAGGGGAGCCGTGGCTACATCGCGACGGCTTGTACTCGCTACTGAGACCTGAAATCTTTTCAATCATTGTCAGCACCGTTCTTCCCACCACCCAAACTTGTGCCAGATCTTTGATGGCTTCCAAGCAGGTGCTGAGTCGCCGATGGGCGAGTCTACTGATAGACGGAGAAGGCGTGTTTGAAACGTGTAAGTGTATAACAATTGCTGAAAAGAGGCTGTGGACGATGAATGGAGGACAGCGACGTAGCTGTTGTTTGTCGCTGAGGGCTTCAATAATCGAGGTAATCATGTTTGCTGCACGAACAGTCCCATCTGGTGAGCCATAAGATTGTTTGGTGTCCTGCAATGTCTTTCTGTTGCGAAGGGAGCTTGCACGATGCAGCAGACAACGAGCGCTAAAGTAGTGCAAGTATAGTATCCCAGACCAAAAATGGTGCTTCGATCTCTCCCAGCGTATGGTGATAGGGCACTCTTGATTCCATTTGGACAGGGCTGCACTGATCGAGGTGATGTCGTTACAGTCTTGACCATGTCTGGATAACTTGGAATATTTCGATGCGACAAGCCCTATCAGCTTACACAGCTTCACGTACTGGACGAAAAATTCCACGTGAATAGGATCGGGCGGGTATTCGTTGATATCATTCCCATCATGCTCGATGAAATCATCGGCGGTTATCATATCGACATCGCAATCATCGAGGTTGATGGATATTGATTGTCCCAGGGCAACAGCTAAAGCGCGATCTCGAGTAAACAGCGTCCACCAAATCCGCCTACGCAGCCTCTTTTCACTTATTGACAGTCTCGAACTTTCCATACTGCGATGTAGACCGAAATTCTGGGCAACAGTAATCGCGGATTGACTCCAATAAAACATGTTCTTTGATATGTCATCAGGGCCAGCCCAGTACCACCCCATCAAAAGCATTGATTGGACCAAGGTTATTCGATCGCGCTCGTATTCGGCATCATAGAGGGCTTTTGCGCGTCGATAAAATGTTGCAACGGCAGTTGAAGTCGATCCATCAACTTTCAACTGCGGGTTTGTGCTAATTCGGGCACCGGCCAGTAAGATACACTGGAGGAGTAGCATCGAGGGAGGATCCCTGGCATCTTGATATTGCGACATGAATTTTGTACGATTTATGACGGGTACAATCGGGTGTACCCAAGAAAAGAATGTCTCTATCAGGTCGTCGCAAAGGGCTTTCGGCGGTAGTACAAAGGCCCCTCTGCTCTTCAGGATCTGTATCTCGAGAGGGTCTAGTCCAGCAGGTACGGACAGTGCAAGTGTATCCTGAGGCATGGGGAAATGTACGGGGCTTTGGCTTCCACGAAGGAGGAGGTCAAAGCCTGCAGATTCGCCAAGGTAAAGAACATGGCCTGCTGATGTGATAGGCAGAACATTGAATTTAGGTGGTGACACAACTCCATCATGCTGGGAGCTTGTTTGAGCGAAAGCGCTCAAATCACGCGCCGCACACGGTTGATATGCCTGAGTACTTGAGACAGGCGTGCTGATACGGTCACTGGAGAAATCTCTCTGTGCGCTAGTCCTTGTCAGTACGTAAGGCCATGAAACGGATCATTGGGACTCATGCGTCGTGTGGCCTCTCTTTCCGCGGCTGGTCAGGATGCTCACTAGGGGCTCCTCTATGCCTGGAACTTGACACCTGATATTAAATACAGCGCAATTGGTGCAGGGAATTCCTTTGCTCAGAGCATCACATCGAACCTTTCTCGAATGACATGTCTGAAGAATGTGTGAGATATAGTATAAGGTGAGTAGCAGGCCAGCCAACTTACCAGACAGGCTCGAAACGATCGAACTTTGAGTTGTCTGCATTTGTTAATTCCACCGCTCACAAAGACACGGGAATACATCTACATACCTCCGGTGCCGCGGTTTTTGAACTGATGTAGCCATGGTTGGTGTCTGAAGAAATGGAAATAAACGACGATCAATATTCAATAAGCTAAATCGTTGCAGTGATGAGATTAATATGGAGAGCCCCTCCATTCCCAAACTGCAAACTAGCCGGGTTATATGTTGGAGAATGGTAATCAGCAGATCAAAGATCGTCGAAAAGGCACCAACAGCCTGCTCTAGCGCGTTAATAGCGTTTGCACTACTGTACCCCGCACTATTCGATGTAACCGTACAGTACGACTGTAGCCACTAGCTTCGGGAGGAGGGAGAATGATTCAGCGGGGTTGGCTGAGAATGGTCTCAGAGCGACACCACTCAACGGGACGTGCCCGAAGGGGGTCGGGTATGACCGACGTTTGGGCCAGGGATGTACATAGCAACAAGACTCCCTTGTTCGTAAATTTGGAATCCGTAACGGGGAAAGTGATGTCACTTTTGTTTCTCCTGAGAACGCTAGCCGGCAATAAGCTTCAGCTAAACGGCAAGGCCTCAGCTATGCAAGGATAACATTTTCTGAAATAACAAACTCTTTAACTACAGCACTCAGCTCTTTCCACTTGAAAAAGGGTACCGTATTCTCCTGCATTAGCCCCAAGCTAGTCGTGATGAATTTCGTGAGAATGTACTATACACCATGTACGACCAATTCTTGCATAATTATTATGTTTTAATATGATGCGCTTGGCTGCCTGCCAAGATCTTATGAATGACACCATTCAATCAATAGTGCGACCTGAATAGAAGGTGGAGAGCATTAATTGTGAGACTTGTCGGACGCTGGCTCTTTAGTCCGCGTACTGTAGTAGACTATCTAAGACCAAGACTGAGATCCTGCCTAGGCCCCCTCTCTAGCCAATGATAGGGCCAACTGGCTTTCCCACCAGATCAACGAGGGCCTCAATCAACGCAGCGGAGAGAGTGATTGAACCCCTCAGGTCCAGGAGTGAAGACACCACGTTACTAGTCTTGCACTGACTTGGCCCTTTCCTGCCATTCATGATATCTTTTAACCACGCCAGAGCCTTTCCAGCTCCAATAATAGCGAGCGATCCGTGCTCTGAGAGCAAATCTCTATCATATTGAACCTTGGTACCGCCAGCGCAGTAGAGCTTGACAAGATCGTCAGTATCCTTGATGGGGCTGACTTCATCCTGGATGGACTTGTAAATGAATAGAGGGATGCTGGGGCTATGTTTACCGAGAGCATTCTCCTCCAAAATGCTCTTGGCGGGTTCTTGAGTCAAGATGGCAGGGTCTTTGAGCATTCCAACCACGTCCTGTCCCAAGAACGAAATAATATCAGCCACAAAGCATTGCTTTCCAACAGCGTCGAACTTAGCCTTGTACTCTGGCTTGATAGCAGCATCGAGTCCCAATTTGAGGAGAGGGTATTGCTTAGTGAGTCCGATCATGCCGGGAGGGATGATACCAGCCAAAGGTCCCTTATTAATAGTCTTGATCACAGTTGGGATTTTGGGCACAGTACCGCCAAGAGCAGCACCAGCGATGCGAAGCTCTGGAGCGTAGGACTGCTGAAGCTCTGCTGCTGAAGCTGACGCGATACTGCCACCAGAGTATCCCCACATTGCGACGGTGGGGTTCTTGGAGATGCCTGTGAAGTTGGCCGAGTTGATAGCAGCTCTGATACCGTCAAGTGTGGCATATCCAGCAAGCTTGTTTGCCAGATAAGCCGCTTCGGGACCTTCATGGTCTGGAGCAACGACGACCCATCCCTGCTCAAGAGCTGCTTCCATCAGCAAGAGCTCTGCTTGGGTGACAATGGTTCCAAGAGGTCCGCCAGTGGCAGAGGCGAATTGAAGGGCATAAGATGGAGCACAGCCGGCATAAGCCGCATCTTCAGCGACCTGGTATGAAAGGACCTTTGTATAGTCGGCCTTGTACGGGACCAAGACGGTGAGGACAGTAGAGAGACCCTTGCCAAAGTTGTCATTGGTTCTGTAGGAGATCTGCCAAGTTTCTTTCAAGTTGACAGGAGACACACCAAACGCAGCAATGGGTGACGGTGGTTTGCGAAAGTCGATGATAGTACCAGGGGGGTAGTCATTGATGTTATCAGGGACCTTGTAGAAGGAATCTTCTGTAGGGAGTACAGGCTGCTGTCTCTCCACGACAGGGACAGACAGACTTAGAGTGGAGAATGCTGCCACCGATAGCAGAATTAAACGAGGAAACATGACTGAAGTGATTGGACTTGAGTGTATGATAGTCAACAACTTCAACAAATGGGTTTATGCAAGCGCCACAAGATGACAAGTTAAAGATGGTTTGCTTGATGGCCCTATCGTAATGATAAGGATATCGAGTATAGTTAAATAGACAATTTGGCTGATTCTTGTTGTGCTACCCCAGACCAGTCCTCCATAACACCATGTGAATCCTCGGACTGAGCGACTCAGCTTAGCCTGACTAAGAAGGAGAAAGTGCTTTACTCCTTTGTAGAGTGACATTTACCCCACATTACTTGTGTACAAGCTAGCGAGCCGCTATTTTGGTCTTGGGGACGTATCAATGGCGATCTCTTCCTTGTTTGGTTGTTATTGCAAAATCCGTCCTCGGCTTGCACGGAAATTGCAAACCGCGCCTTAGCGTCTACCTCTACGGCCATAGGGCCGAGCATCACAAGCTTGTTGTTCACGCTGCACCCTATTTGTCGGAGGACAAATTCATCAGTCTTGACTTATGCTACGACAGCTATAGACCCTCACTCTGCCAGAGTTCTTCTATGGCATCCTCGGCATCATACCCATACGCCCAAATCTGAGTTACAGGGTCGCTCCACTGATTTGTGCTCTCAACAAACGGCCGCCCTTCCACCTCCGCCTTCATTCCAAGATCCCTAGCCTGCTGTAGAGGACCGTCTGGAAAATGCCATAGCTTCCCATTTACCAAGCTTGCAGACTGCATACCGTAACTTCGACTCATCCTCTCCTTCTCAAAGACATGGAGAGCAGTTGCGACTTGGTCTTTGCACTTGATCTTTGAGATGGCTGTAGCAAGAGCAGCGCCGTCTTCTACGGCCATGGCGGCACCTTGGGACATGTATGGCACCATGGCGTGAGCGGCGTCGCCGAGGATTAGGAGTTTTTTACTCCTGGAGATCCAAGTTTGGAGACGGCTACCGCTCATCAGGGGCCATTTGAGGGTACTCTTGATCATCTTGATCACTTTGAATAACCTAATGACGTTCAGTATCTATCAGCGCAGATGGACAAGAAATGACTTACTTTGGGTCCCAGTCTTTAAACGAGTCTTGCATATCGCGGATTGCATTCTCGGCGTTCCATGTACTGGGTGACGAATGGTCCACATGAGACAAGACCATGTTGAAAGAGTTGCCTCCCGCGATAGAGTACGTCATGACGTGTCGGTCTTCCCCAATCCTTATATGGTCAACCTTAGCTGCACTACTGAAGAGATCTTCCACGTACCAGATATTGATCCCAGGCTTCTCAAGCAACCAGGCTGTGTCTTCATCTTGCTTCATCTCCTCTGTATTTACTGTCGCCCGATAAGCCGCAAAGCCCGTCTTTTGCGGCGGCAGGTCTGAACCACCGAGAACTACTGATCGAGCTTGCGACTTGACGCCGTCTGCGGCAATGACCAGATCGGCACGGTATTCGCGACCATCAAAGGTTGTGGCAGAAGGAATTAACTCGTCGTAGTCGGTGACCCTGCTGTCAGTCACAATCTTTACTCCAAGGTCTTCTGCTCGGCGGCAAAGGGCGCGATGGAAGTCTGCACGATGGATGACGAGATATGGTGCTCCGTATCTGTCTTCAAAGTCTGGGGAGAGTCTTGTATAGGCAATCGGATCGCCATTCTCCCATCGTCGAAATGTCATACTATCTGGCTTCACAGCATATTGTTCAAGATATGGACCGAGACCCCATTTCAAGAGTAACCTGCACGAATTCGAAGGGATCTGAATACCTGCACCAACCTAAAGTATACGCGTCAATTAACAGTCCAACTTTCGCATTTTGAGTACATACCTCGCCCAAGACAGCTGCCTGCTCCAAGACTGTAACCTCGTGACCTTGACGAGTGAGCGCAACAGCTGTAGCTAGGCCGCCAAGTCCTGCACCAACAATCAAGATTTGAAGCTTGACTTGAGAGCCGGACAAGTGACCGTTGCCATTAGCATGCTCAGCAGTTTGATGGAGTCTCTCCAGGAGATTAGTGGATCGTGAAGGGTATGCCGCTGCCTATTGGAGTGAGACATGAACTCGGTTCACTGGAGGGCACGTCAACACGTACCGGCTGAGTAATCTTGTTCTTTGCCATTGTTGTTTTAGTCACATGTATTTCTTGGACTCTTGCAACGGATCCTCGAATGATGTACTTGTAAGTGAACTGTCAGCAATGCACAGACGAGTTATGTAGTTTTGTGCTGCGTGTAGCAGCATGAGGGGCGGGTGTCGCGGGATCCTTTCCCGATGGTGCCCCGAAGACGATACCACCACAGCATCTGCCGATTTACCAGCAATAAACCTTGTTACCTTGGCAATAATTGATTGATAATCACATGAATCTTTCTGAAGTATATCTACGATACAATAGGGAAGGCCATCAAGGGATCAGAATCACGGCCTTTGAACCGCCAATATCTTATCGCAATTACTATCAACTTAACTTCGCTCACCAGCAGAAACATCCAAGAGATTAATCGAAATGGCGCCTTCTGCAGTCACAGCACCCAACGGTGGCCAGTCTCTTGGCGACGTCAATCCAGTCAAGTCACTGAACACGTCTGAGGAGCTTGTCGACGCCCTCAAAGCTACCAACACAGCTCCTCTCTGGGCCCAGATGACACGCCTGAACCCTCCAGCACCGAATCCTCAGACTGTTCCCTATGTTTGGTCATATGACAAGATCAAGCCATACCTCCTCAAGGCTGGACAGCTTATCACGGAGAAGCAAGCCGAGCGCCGTGTCCTGATGCTTGGAAACCCTGCAAGAGGTGAGTCGGGTATCTCGCATTCCCCGCCCCCGAGTCAGTACTAATTCTCTTGGCCTAGAGGCACCATACACCACTGATACCCTGTATGCTGGACTTCAGCTGGTGCGGCCTAAAGAGACTGCACCCGCGCACAGACACACCGCCTTCGCATGCAGGTTCATCATCGAGGGCACTGGCGGGTTCACTGCAGTTCACGGCAAGAGAGTGCCTATGAAGCCTCGCGACGTCATTGTCACTCCTACTTGGAACTGGCATGACCACGGAAAGAAGGGCGCTGATGAGGATGGTGGAGATGATCAGCCAGTCATCTGGCTCGATGGCCTTGACCTCCCCAGTTTCATCCACTTCCCTGTCCATTTCGTCGAACATCATACTGCAGCACGATACCCAGCTGAAGACTTTGAAGAGTCTGATATCGTCTATCCATGGAGCAAGATGCAGCCCAAGCTAGACGCCAGCCCTAATGAATGGGTCTCGGAGCCGTACCTGAAGCCTAGTGGGGCCGAGAGTGAGTGCTGACATTGACTATACTTGAGCTTCTGCTAACATCATCACGCAGTTGGTCGTATCATTGGCGCTTCAGCTGAGAGACTCAACCCTGGAGCCAAGTCGCCCGAGATTCAAGAGACAAGCTCTGCCGTGTACCATGTCATTGAAGGTTCCGGCTCCACTCAAGTTGGAGACAAGGTCCTTGAGTGGAAGCAGGGTGATACCTTTTGCATTCCAACTTGGCACAAGTATCAGCATCATGCAGTTGTTAGCAGCAAGGTTTATCTCTATAGATTTGATGATAAGCCGATGCTTAGGGCTTTGGGGTTCTACCGCATGGCTGGAATTGATGTTGAGACTTATGTCTCTGAATAACTTGGATAGTATTACTGTCAGATGCATCAAGAGAGGAAGGCATCCAAACTATGATGATAGTATTCTAAATCAAACAATCGTTGATTCCATTTGACTCATCTCGAGACCAAAGTCGAGTTAAATACAGTATCAAAGCGCGCCATGCTCATCGAAATGATTGAATGTGAACGTGGGAATAGCCTCTTTAGTTGACCAAGCTCGGGCATCAGCTCAAGGCATACTTTCCACTCAACAATTCATTGTCTATATCAACTCAAAACACAAATGAGCCTGAGGTACGTGTCACCAACCACTCGTCTTGACTGGATCCTGCCTTTTGTCTCGTCATTCAACCTCCTCCGTTGCCCTCAGTCACTTTCTGATGCTTTCATCCCGTATCTTGCAATGCTAGCCTTTCGGATTGTCCGGCTAGAAAATAGCCAACGGGACCACTTGTTTGCAGCTTCTGCCATGTCTTTGACAGCTAATGATCAGGTGTCTAGCCAATGACTTGGTGAATAGGTGGGCATCCGACATTGCCCCTAACCCCGGACTATACTGATTGGCGCATCCGCACCCGAGGCTACGAATTATCATTGCTTGGCGTGCTCCTGGAAACCTTCTATTAGTCCCTACTACAAGTAATACGATATCTCGCCAAAATGATACTCAGTTTCCGATATCGTATTCCTGATTTTGTTAGCTCCACTGAAGCTCTTTCAGAGACAATGGCGCACTCAACCACTGACCAATCTGCGCTCCGCAATGGATCACAAGGTTATCGTGTTCCCCTGCTTATCAACGATGCTCCAGTTTTGAGAGAGGAAGATACTTCACGACACCAATCATTTGAAGGAGGGTATTTTCAGGGCGCTGGTATATCCGACTGTGCGGATGCTGTGGCGAGTTGCAGCAAAGCATTCGTGGCTTGGTCTACAACTTCCCCGACCCATAGACGCGGTCTTCTTTTGCGCCTAGCACAGGTATTGATACGCTTTGACCCATTTTAATACCGTGGCTAACGAAGCGGAAAACGTAGGTGCTGAAGAACCATCAGCATGAGGTCCAAAATATTATGAAATCTGAGATCCACTGTGACGATCTATGGGCATCTATCGGTGTCACTACCAGCATCGATTTGATCGAACAGACTGCGTATCTGCTCACAGCGGGGAGCATGAGTGGCACCATCCCACACACCCAACCTGAAGGGTCGTACGGTTTGGTGTTTACTCGTCCTTTGGGTGTTGTTCTGGGAATTGCTCCCTGGAACTCGCCTCTCTTCTTGGCACTTCGAGCAGTCATTGCCCCGCTGGCTGTTGGGAACACTGTTATTCTCAAGGTGAGAATCCTATTCCTGATGCCTGGCAACACCTTGCTCATCTTAGTCAACTCTAGGGATCTGAGCTTAGTCCCCGAATACATTACTTCGTCGCCGGGTTGTTCGCAAAGGCTGGCTTCCCTCCTGGTGTCATCAATTTTATCCTTCATCGACCAGAAGATGCCCCTGAGGTAGTTGGTTATCTCATTCGAGACCCCGCTGTCAGAAAGGTCAACTTCACTGGCTCTACGCCAGTTGGACGTAGCATTGCCGAGCAAGCGGGACGGGCTCTGAAGCCGGTATTGCTGGAGCTCGGTGGGAAGAACTGCTGCATCGTCTTGAAGGATGCAGACATCGGTCGTGCAGCAGAGGCGGCTCTTGCAGGAGCAACACTAAATGTGAGCTTACTTTCCACTATTTTCGATCATCGGCTAATCAACCTTGTGTGTCAAGGGCGGACAGATATGCATGTCTACAGATCTTGTCCTCGTGGAAAAGGATATCGCAAATGAGTTTCGTGCTGAGCTTACGAGACTCCTGCAAAGCAAGAACGGCTCCTCGTATCGACTTGTTGGGCCGAAGAGTCAGTCGAGAGTACAAGCTTTGGTATCTGATGCAGAAGCCAAGGGATCTTCTGTAAAGTCTTCTATAGGGCACCAGACCGACTCAACCCTAATCCCCGTCACAATCCTCGATGGCATTAACAGCTCTATGGACTTCTTACGTACAGAGAGTTTCGGTCCCTGTCTTGGAATCGTCGCGGTCTCTGACGGGGACGAGGCGGTCAAGATTGTCAATGATAGTGATTACGGGTTGTCTGGTGCGATATGGACACGGAATCAGTATGCAGCGTTGGAAATGGCGCGTCGACTGCAAGTTGGCGCGGTGCATATTAACTCGTCTACGGTTCATGATGAAGCGACTTTGCCTCATGGAGGAACGAAGCAGAGCGGATTTGGAAGATTTGGTGCGGAATGGGGGCTGAAGGAATTTGTTGAGACGCAGACAGTTATCATGCATGCGTAGTCATATCACCTAGCTTTATCATCAATTGCACTTTCTTCAATGGTCCTCAAGCATCACGTAGCAAGACCATGGATCTACTTATCGATTGTCTAAGCCGGTACCTAATAATCCTTCAGTAACTGTGTGGGTAGCTTGGTGGATTGGACTTATGAGAGTGTCATTTGGAGTTGATAGGCCTGACTACTAGTGCTTACATCACGCTCCTTAGCCGTACCAAATACTCACTCTCTTTGACTATCATCACAAACAGCATTGGCTGCTACAGTGCCTTTGTTGTCCGCTGGCAAGATACGTCGAATACCGTCTCCCGAACTACCCGTGGACTCGGCCTACGGGGATCCCACTCACAGGTGCGGCTTTCGTTAAATCAGATCCATGAGTATCAATGACCGAGATAACGACGGCTGACTGGGAAACCGAGATCCGACCCCGCGGTGTTGATGGCCCAAGGTGCAACAAGCGAGATCATGTCCCCGCGAGTCCCCAGCAAGCAAGGATATGAAGCTTTCGAGCCATGTAAAACGCGTCAGCCATTTGATTGAAGCGACGAGATCGTGCGGGGTAAACTCTGGGGTAAGAGCTGGATCTTTTCCGGGGCTCGGGGCAAAGACGGGAGCCAGCGTGTCCCAGCCGGAAGCATCCTGGCACGAGGCTTGGTCTAGACCAGCGCTCGGCACTGGCCAGTGATAAGCGAAGGCATAAAGCATTGAGGCTCGAACCCTGTGAGTAACTCCTTTTCTGTAATCAGTCTCATCAATCAATTGTAATCGACGCCACTGCCAGTCATCAACTGTGCTACGAGGACCGCGTACTCGACAATGTCCATCTCTCCTTTCGTAAGAGCACCTCCAGTCACTGTTGTGATTCAGGCCGCGAATGCTAATATAACGCGACTCTTAGGAATGGCCGCTCTGGTGGCGTATATGCGTTCTGCTGAACATCAGCTTCTACAATCTTATTGGCAATGCCTGGGCCTCTGGTCTTTCTTCCGTCTTTGGGTTGATCATTCAGGAGCTGCACTGCACGCAAACTCAAGCTTCTAGGTTGCCGACGTATGCTCTGCTGGCCTTGGGACTCTCTGTGCGTCACTCACCGTCTTATCTTCGATGGATCTGTCCATTCGCTAACACTTTCAGAATCTCTTCGCTCTCCCGTTATCGTTACTCATCGGAAAGCGCTACACGGTCCTCGGTTCGCTCGTCATCTTCATCGCGTGTAACATCTGGTCCAGCGAAGCCACCGACTATTCCTCACTTCTAAACTCGCGTATCGTCGGTGGTTTGGCTGGCGGTCTCGTTGAGGCTCTCGGTCCCATCATCGTAGCTGAGACGTTTCCCACTCATCAGCTCGGAAGAGCCATGGTCGTCTACGTTGGCTTCCTCGCCGCTGGTTCTGCAATCGGTCCCATGGTCGCTGGTGCAGTTGGAGTTGATCTGGGGAGCTGGAGATGGTACCTGAGGATTCTGACAATCGCGACTGGCTTGAATCTCTTTGGTTCTATCTTGATGCTTCCTGAGACAACTCACGATATAGAGGAGCTGGACGCTGCTCAACCCAGGCCTGGGAGCGAGTCTATTCCCGAGCCCAAGCCTACGAGCACTTCGATCGAGGATATTTGCATCTCGTCACCGGCCGAGACTACAACTGGGGAGATTTCTGCCGCCAGCCTCAGAAAGGAGTACATTTCGAGGTCCTTCAGTGGCGAGTTTATGCCGATGAAGTGGAAGAAGATGGGTCTGTCACTGGTTCGGCCGCTGCAGCTGCTCATGGCACCCCAAATTCTCGTCACCGTCTACATCTTTGGCCTAACCATTGGCTGGACTGTTATCATCTCCATCCTCCTCCCCGTCACCTACGCCCAGCCTCCTCTTTTGTGGGATTCGCGATCGATTGGCCTACTCTGCACCTCTGCTCTTATCGGCCTTCTTGTTGGTCTCCCCTTTGGTGGTTACTTGGCAGACCTTCTCTTCATCCGATCAACAAAGGGACGCACCCAGGCGCCTAATCCCAGAAGTAGACTGCCAATGATGCTTATCGGAGCAATCGCCAGCCCTGTTGGCTGCATTATCCTCGGTCATGGACTTGGAACCCCTGCTCACTGGATCGTTGTCTGCGTTGGATGGGCCCTCGTTTCATTTGGCTTGACAGGATCAGCTAATGTTCTGCTTACTTATTCGGTCAACACTATGCCTTCGCGAGCAGGAGATATCGGCGTTCTTGTAAACGTCATGAAGAATTGCCTCGCCTTTGGTGTATCCTACTCAGCCCTTACTTGGCTGAATGCTATGGGCCCCTTGAAGCAATTCGCCGTCATGGCAGCTCTTCTTTGGCTTGGATACATCCTGGTCATTCCGGTTTGGGTTTGGAGCAAGTCCATTATTCGCAGAAGCGCTGTTTATACCCGGTAGTTGGTTATAGGGACTTTATTATATATCCCACTATTTGTAAACCGTCTTGTTAGCTTTTAGTATAACTCACTTGCTTGTTTATCTCAATTATGTTACGTTGCCTGATTAATAAGGAGCACTGTGTTACTAGACGTGCGAGTAATTAAAAAATTCACGGAATGTTATTATTCCTTATACCAAAGCTCTACATTGGCTTAAATATCTATCACAATCAGATTAAAGACCATATACAGAATAATAATCTCATCAATGAAAGTAGTCCGATTGTCCGAAGATAAGAGAATGCCTTGCAAAAAGCCTGACACGCTGCCAAGTCGCGTGTTTACCCTACATCATCGAACCGCAGTATGGAATATTTCCGCTTTGACCAATTATATACCTTAGTCGAGAAACGAACAATCAGGCTGAGTAGAGCTATTTATACCAACAAATAGCTCTATTTATACCAACAAGGCCACGTAACTGCAATTTCCTTTCTAACTTTTAAGGGAAATTTAACTTTTTCTCTTCTATATATATAGATTAGTATATAAATTAAAGAGTTATAATAATTAAAAAATAAGGCTAATAAGTTAAAAAGTTAATCTATTTAATTAATCTAAAAAATAGGCTACTAGCTAAGCTAGTAGCTTATATAGTATAAATTATATTTCCTTTAGTATTAAGGCTACTATAGCTATATTCCCTCTTTAGTTTAATATTATAGGTATTCCTTATAATGCTATATTATTACTAAAAGCTAAACCTTATAATAATTATTATAAAGATTATAATATAACCTTATTATATAAGAGGATTTATTAGGCACTTAGTTTTATAGTTAGCTATAATATATTAGGTAAAGCCTTTATAATAGGTGCCTCTAGGTATAAGGGTATAAGCTGCTTAGTATTAAGGCCCTTTTTTAGTTATCTATATAGCTTTATAATAAGGTTAGGATCTTATATAAGGAAAAGTAGCTTAAAAAGGTCTTAAAGTTTAATTAGTTATTATTTTATAGCTAAAATTAGGGCTATCTTACTAGCAGTTTCTGTAGCTACTATTATAAATAAAAAAGCTTTATTATAAAAGGTAGCTTTTACTGTAGCTAGGGAAGGATATTATAACTATAAGGCAGGGTATACTAATACTAAAAGCAGCCTATATAGTAATAAAGGTAGAGATAAGGCTTTTTAGTATTTTCCTTAATAGTAGCTACTATAAGCTAATAATATAGCAGGATTATCTTAATAGCTATAAAGGATATTTATAGGGGAATTTAGCCTAGCTAATCCTGGCTAATATACTTATAAGCCTGCCTTATAGCTTTATTAGTAGTATTATTATTATAATTATACTTTTTCTTTTTTAGTATAGCTATAATTATATTATAAAGGTAAAGAAGGTTACTTATACTAGTTATAAGGAAGCTTTTTATATCCTTATAAGTAATCTTTACAGGGCTATTAATATACTAACTAAAATTATAATACTTATTAATATAGTAACCTGCTTACTAAAGCCTTTAAGGTATATACTTTAAAGTAATATACTTTAAGATATGATTTTAGTATAGGCTATAGGTATTAAAGAACTACTTTTATATCTTAAAAAAGGTAGCCTTTTTATTAGTATAGATAATAAGCTTCTAAGCCTTATATATCCCTTAGGCTATATAAATTATAGGCTATAGCTATAGAGATAATACTAGCTATATAGAAAGAGGTACTATAAAGGCAGTCTTATTAAGGTCTTTTTTTTTAATTATAATTAGATTTTTAGAGCTTTTATTACTTTAATCCTTATAAATCTAAGCCTTAATATTTACATTAATATAATAAATACAGAGCTGCTATTATATATTAAGAAAGGTCTATAAAAGTGCATTTTTTAAGGCTTTTTCCTTATCTATAATAATAATAAAAGGTAGCTAAATATTAAGCTTTTTCTGTATTACCTTAAGCTACTTTATAAGCTATAAAAAAGCCTTTTTTTTTATTATTAATTAATTTAAAGCTAAAATTAGTAACTAACTGCTAGTTAGTTATACCTATAACTTAAAAAAGATATATTTTAAACCTATTAGTTTTATATATATTATTAAGGCCTAAGACTTTAGGGAATCTTTTTTATTAGTACTTATACTAAGGATAAGTCTAAAATATAGCTTTAACCTTATAGGGATTATTAGTAGTAAAGTTAATTTTATATATAATATTATTAGTATAAAGAATCCTAATCTAAGCTTATATAGGTATTAGGTAGCCTAAAGCCTTATATTTAATTAGCTAATAGTTATTATATATATCTTAAGGCTAAAAATAATACTTTATATAACTTTTAAGGCGTAGTATATTACCTGCCTTATATATAGGTAAAGCCTTAATCTTAAAAAGCACCTATAGCTTATTTTATTATACTTTAATATAGTAGTAATAAATATTATATACTAAAGGTACTTATAAGGCAGTATAATTATAATATAGGTAGGTAACTTTATATTTCTATAGCCTATTAGCCTTCTATAAGGTTTTTACTGTAATTATAAATAAGTAGCTAGTTTTTTCTATTTAAGGCTTATAAAGCCTTTAAGATATACTGCTATAAATAAAGCCTTTATTGTAAATTAGCTTATAATATATAGAAATAAGCTGCTTATTAACCTTCCTTTTAGGCCTAATATACCTAATAATAAGGGCACTGCTATTTTCTTAAAAAAAGTACTATAAATATATATATAGGTCTTTAAAACTTATAAATTTAGGAAATTTAGGTAGATTAGGTATTAGGTATGTATTTTAAGTAAGAAAAAGCTTAAATTTATAATTAGAAATAACTTTATTATTCTTAGGGATAGTAAAAGTATTAAAAAATACATTAAAATTAATATTTAGGGCTATTATAGTATTTATTATAGTATTATTAATAATTATATAAAAAAATATATTATTATAATAATTATATTATTAATATTTTAAGATTTAGAAATTACCTAGAAGAATGTTATTATAGCCAGCGCTAAGCTATTTCTGTATTTATTAGTATAAATAGAGCTATTTATTAGTATAAATAGCTCTACTTTTTAAGATTTGGAAATTGCCTGGAAGAATGTTGTTGCGGCCGGCGCTAAGCCATTTCTGTATTTGTTGGTACAAATAGAGCTATTTATTAGTACAAATAGCTCTACTTATCAGGCTAACCGAATTTAGCTGCCAAGGGAATTAGATCGACGTACTGCCTCAGGTTGTATTCTATAAATAAACCAAAGCCGGAGGATGTTCATTCATTTTTCAGTCCACTGTCTGTATATGCGCCTTCACCTAACAAACCAGTTTTACTTTACAGACATGCCGTTCTTGACTGTCTACGAAGATCCTTGGATAAGGGCCCCGATTGATTTAAACCAGGCTGCTGTTGTGAGCTAATATGCTGTTATTTGGTGCAATGGATCTGAAACTCATTCCTTATCGATAGCAACACCTCGAACTGATCGAGACCTTTCGAAAGCTTCTTCAACACCTCGGCGATGCAGATGGTAGTATAAGTGACGAAACATTGGCATATTCAGAATGGCGTTATGCCATGTATCTTCGTTTCATCGACATACGAGGCTTTTGCCCAAACGATCACCCACCTCCATGGTAGGCTCTACAATTTCGCCAGTCAAGCGTCTGACTGATAATAGCAGGGACGTCGCACTCATCATGTATCTGCACATGCTGTCACCATCGCGGTTTCATCACTATATATACGATAACCGCAATCGCAACTTCAACGGCATCTTTGGCTTGGAGCATCGGCATTTCCCCATGACTAAACTGCTAGCAGGTGAATGGTGTCCCAGACGGACAAAGAAGGCTTGGGATGATTGCAGTAAGATGGGCGGGTCTGGCTCCGAGTGCCGTGGCTCCAACTTACCATATCAGCTATGGGCCTCCGCACCATGGAAGCCGAAGAGACTATCCATGCGGGGAGGACGGGCTGATCGGCCACCATGCTCGGACAGAAAATGGATAACGCCGACTGACAAAAAGCTTGACGACATCCCCAAAGACCAACAAGGAAAAGTGATCCTGATGCATCAATGGGATCGCTGCCGCACAAGTGTACCGGAACAAGGCTACAAGGTCTGGGACCTCCAGTCATACGCGGCGATACGAACTTGTAGGGTAGAGGAAAGATGCAGGAGTCAAAGTCAGCATGAACAGTTCAACGAGACATGCATGCTAAAGCCATGGCCATCTTTGCAAGACCTTCGAGAAGACCTGGAGCAACAAGTGTCCTTCTGGAAGGTTACACATCGAGTCAAGAGTTCGGTACCTGGGTTTCTGGACAGTTTGAAGAACTCGGTGGTTGACTATGAAGAGTTTCTTGGCCTTCTGGGAAGTATCCTCCCAAAGAGTGAGAGGGATGGCTCATACAAGTCAAAACTAGACCCAAAGACCGCAAAGCCATCTCGTCACCCAACTTCACGACCTTCTCGGATAATCCCTCCAACACTCGAGATTGACCTTTTATGGCAGACTCATCGTTTGTTCCCAGCAAGCTACTGGGTTTGGTCGGCCGAGAAAGCAGACTGGGTCCTTGATAGAGAGCGTACAGCGAATGCGAAAGCTGCAGGTACACTGCTTCAACTCACAAGGCAATTATGGAAATCGAAGTATAGCTCGGAGTTGGAAAGGGGAGCATCAGTGGAGGAGACGTTGACGGAGTACGTGCCTGACACAGTCAAGCATGCTGCTTCTGACGTGGAGAGGACTGATCTGAGAACTCTGCTCTTGGGCCGTGATGCGTGGAAAGAGAGGAGAGTTATCAGAAGGGGTCGAGGGGATGATATATCTGGGGGCGGAGGAGCGGGTGATTACGGAGGGTCCGGGGGTTGCGATGGAGGCGGAGGTGGCGAATAGGTAACGATGAAAGGACCAATACTCAGAGACTGTCAAAGAGGGACCAGGAATGAAACTGAACAGATGGAGTCAGATAGTAACCTTCCGATGATATACCGTGACAACAGAGCAAGTGCAGAAGTGAGAAACAATAGAAAGGAAGAAAAGAAAAAGCTGCCCAAGCTTCCTCGTGGAGTGTGGCCTTATCTCAAGCTTAAGAACAGTCAGGGAAAGTCCTGGTGGGAACTTCGCGACAGATGCAGGGGCCAAAAGATGCCGCACTCCCCTAACCATGTAATTGCCACGCGAAGATCTACTGCTGTCGGTCTGACGAGACTAAGCGCGTATCGAGTACTCGGATTTATCAGACTGCCTAATGACTACTACCTTTCACGTCATTCGTATAAAGATATTACCATATAATCGCAGAACTCATCTACGCCCGTTGCTTGACACTAAAATGGTCTAGAAAGACTTGGCAATGAGGGAATTATTAGCTTCTCCAGCTAAGGAGATCATACTCCGCCAGTATGAGAAGCTCCGTGTTGCGAAATGGCGCTTGGAATTGGGGCTTGTTGGGGTAGCACGATGGAGTCCAGAAAGGTCGAGACGAAAACCCCGCACTTCTCCGCCTGCTCCGCGCAAGCTTAAATCAAGGTTATCACAGAACTAAAACTCAATTTCAGGTGCACGGCTGTTTTCTTGTCCCCAGTGACCAAGCGACGCATCCTCATTCGTCATCCAAGGTCCTTCATCACCCTTCTAGAGCCAGACTAATTCTTCTAGTGCAATGCAGCGGCCGTTTTCTCCCTGCGCCTCGGGGACTGTATCCAAGCTCGGAATTCCGAGGTCTCCAACGGATCAACAACAGTCTACTATAGTATTACATCTTCGCAATTACGTACTGACAATGCCGGAGTCTAAAGTCCACTGTTGTCCTGCTCTCGTATGTGGTTCAGCAGCCAAAACCTTAATCTGGAGGGCATTGACCAGCTACGCAGAAGTCTATTGCCCCGTGGGGTAGAATGGTGGAGGAATGATGAAATCTTACACGAACTGGGTCACCGTGGGGTGCTCCAGACGGATACAATACTGGAGACCGGCCATCGGTATTGTAAGTGCGGCTAACTCGCCGAAAAGTATAGATAAACAGGTCCCTGCACGGCTTGTTGAAGATTCTTCCACCCAAGCCACCTCTCTACCCACTTAAGAGGCAGTGGTATCAGCTTTGAGTCACAAGACCCTTCGAAATCCAGTCCCAGCATCATCGATTACAATAGCCATGGCTGATATTGAGAAGCCGTTCCAAGTTGAGACTGAAAAAGTCGACAACACAACCATCGAATACGAGCGGGCTCAGCTTTTGGCCCATCTACCAGATCCTGATGCCGGAAAGACGGTGGAAGAGCGTCAAGCTATTGTACGTATAATCAACAGTGCAGTACCAATGAGCGACCGAGCTAACTGATTCAAACAGGAAAAGAAGCTGATGTGGAGGGTTGATTTGGCCCTTATCCCATGGCTATCTTTCCTCTACCTCCTGTCCTTCCTCGACCGAACCAATATCGGAAACGCTCGCCTAGCCGGTCTCGAAGTCGATCTTGGGATGGTCAAAGGGGACTACAATAATGCATTGACGATCTTCTTCGTTTCATACGCTGTCGTCGAACCTGCAACAAATGCCCTGCTCAAGAAGATCACGCCTCGGTTATTCTTCACCCTTATTATTCTGACTTGGGGACTGATAATGACTCTAATGGGGCTTGTCACCAACGTCAAGGGCTTGCTAGCCGCTCGCTTCTTTCTTGGTATGGCCGAAGCCGGACTCTTCCCCGGAGTTAACTATTATCTCTCTTGTTGGTATAAGAGCTCTGAAATCGGCATCCGGTCATCTATCTTCTTCTCAGCTGCTGCACTGGCAGGTTCCTTTGGCGGCTTGCTTGCCGCTGTTATTGCGAAGATGGATGGCATCGGCGGGAAACCCGGCTGGGCTTGGATCTTTATCTTGGAGGGCCTTGCTACTGTTGTAGCTGGACTGGCATGCTGGTGGCTCGTCTTTGATTGGCCAGCAACAGCGAGCTTTCTTAGTCCTGATGACCAGATCCGAGTCCAACGTCGCCTGATCATGGACCGACAAGGCCGAACGGCTGAGGATTTCGACAAGAGACATATGTTTGCTGCCTTGAAGGACTGGAAAACATATGGATACATGCTTATCTATATGGGCTGCCTTACTCCTCTATATGCCTTCTCCCTGTTTCTTCCGACTATCATTGCTGGCATGGGGCACGCAGGTACGAAAGCACAGCTTCTCTCTGTGCCCCCTTATGCAGTTGCAGCGGTTCTCACCATTTGCGTGGGTTTCTACGGCGACAGGACTCGACAGCGAGGTTACTGCAATATTGCCATTGTTCTGCTCGGCATTACTGGTTTTGCTATGCTGATAGCGTCGTCCAACCCGACAGTGCAGTATGTCGGTGTCTTCCTCGGTGCAGCAGGCATTTACCCTACCGTCCCCAACACTCTCTCCTGGCTGAACAATAACACTGAGGGGTCGCTGAAGCGTGCCTTTGTGCTGGGAGTAGTGGTTGGCTGGGGCAATCTGAATGGCGTAGTGTCATCAAACATCTACTTGCTTCGCGAAAAGCCCCGTTACTATACGGGACACGGGGTTGTCTTTGGCTATCTGGTGGTTTTCTTGCTTGGTGGATCTATTTTGATGCATCTTGGACTTCGTAAGATGAACAGAGATCGCAGCCTTGGCAAGATGGACGCTAAATGGGACAGTCTGTCAGACGAACAGAAGTGGATTCAAGGTGATCTGCGACCTGACTTTAAATACACTCTATAGTCTATAGCTTGACCATTACCATATAAAAAGTACGGCTTATTTGCAAAACCTGCTGAGCTGACATAAGCGCTCAAGTCCAAGTCCCCATCGTCATATCGCGGTGAGTAACTGCTGTCATGCTATGGTTGATGTGGGGTAAGCTATACCCTGTTGGATCATGCCAGTGTCGGGCTTGGGATGTAAGAGCCCTTGGGAGGGGTATGCGATACAAACGGGAAGGTTGCTCTGGATTACAAGGAGCCAAGAGTACAGTGTACAAAGCATCGAGATTATGTCGGACGAGGTGCCACGCAATCAGGTAATCTGCAAGATGGCGTATTCGTTGTTTGGCTGCATAAAATAAGCACAAAGGTGGCACACTTACCTAAATAACTGTTAACTCTAAGGAATACTCACTGCTTAACAAGGGCAAAGTCTACTAACAATTCTGATTTAAAACACCTTTCTACTGCGGAAATTATTGCAACTACAACTACTCAAAGCTTGTAACCAGATAATGGAGTACCTGGTGACTGATCCATCGACATATGCCATCATCCCCGTTGGCGTGGTCATCCTCGCCCTAGCCATTGGGTCATGGTGGCTAGACACACACTCCGAGCCACCACTGCTTAACCCAGTGAGGCCACTTGAATTCATGAACCTTCCACGACTCTACCGCTTCATGCGATACAGCCTCAGTATTCTCAAACGGGGCGCTGAGCAATTTCCCCGTCAGCCATACAGGCTTTTCTGTGAATGGGGCGAATTGGTCATCTTACCTCCCGAATGTATAGACGAGATCAAGAATGACAAGCGGTTCGATTTTGGAGTCGCAGCCAGTGATGTAGGTCTACAACCTCATGGAAGAGAGTTTCTATAACTAGACTAATTGGCTCAGGACAATCATGCTTATATACCTGGGTTTAACGCCCTCTTGCATGATCCTTTCATGTCAAAGATTATATCGAGACAATTGACCCAAGCCTTAGGTTCGTCTGCCGTGATTCAAACTCAGGTCGTCATGGCTGACAGTCGGGAACAGGTAAACTCACGGCTCCATTATCCGATGAAGCAGCTATAGTCATGAAAAACGTCATTACAGATTCTCGCGGTATGTTTTCTTTTCTCTATAGACAAAGGATGGTACGTATGATGGCAAGGAAGCTAATTGTTTTTCACCAAGAATGGCACGTCCTAAACTTGAGAGAGGATGTTGCCAATATTGTGACCCGAATGTCCTCCAGGGTCTTCATGGGAGAGGAGCTTTGTCATGACGAAGGATGGAACAAAGCACAAGCATACTATACCATGAAGTCGTTCCAAGCCATGATGGTCCTCTGCATGGTACCTCGCTGGCTTCGACCTTACATACACTGGATCCTGCCTCCCTGCTGGATAGTTCGCAGATCGCTAGCTGCCGCCCGGAAACAACTAGCTCCACACATTGCACGTCGTCAAGAGATCAAGGCTGCGGCACTTACACGGGGAGAGAAGTCTCCCTTTGATGACACGATTGAATGGTTTGCACAGAGTGGTTCTCAACTACCCCCGGCCGATTGCCAGATATCGCTTTCACTAGCTGCCATACATACAACCACTGACTTGCTCTCTCAAGTCATGATTGATATTGCTGCACACCCAGTACTCTTCGCGGAGATGCGTAGGGAGATCATCGGCGTTGTTTCAACGTCAGGCATGACCAAGACTGCCCTTTCTAATCTCAAATTGATGGATAGCGTCGTAAAAGAGTCACAGAGACTGAAGCCAATACTGCTAGGTAAGTATCATTGACTCTACGTATTTGATCCGTCTACTCATGCATACCAGGCTGGAGAAGACAGGCGCTTGCTGACTCCACCTTGTCCAACGGTGTTCAAATCAAGCAAGGCCAAAAGGTAGCCGTCACATCAACTCATATGTGGAGCAACGAGAATTACGACATGGCAAAAGAGTTCAACCCCTACCGCTTCATGTCAGATACGGAGAAGACATCATCTCTGGTCAGCACAAGCCCGAACCATCTCGGGTTTGGTCATGGCATGCATGCTTGTCCAGGACGCTTCTTTGCAGCTAATGAGGTCAAGATTGCTTTGTGTCACCTACTTCTCAAGTATGACTGGAAGTTCAAAGACGATAAGAAGCCAGAGCCTGTGGCATTTGGCATGGCGTATGTCGCTAACCCCTTCGCCAAGTTAATGATCAGAAGAAGGGAGGAAGAGCTGGACTTGTCTACGCTGAACTGCGGAGATGGACACGGTCAGAGTTGAACGGGATCTCTGTCTAAGCAACTATTGTAGCTGAGCCTCTGGTATAAGTAGTTAAGAGATGTAGTTTTGCAAATTCAACCTTGGAATAACTCAATATCATGAAAAAATTACAGTCTTTAGAAGCTGGATCGATCCTGTTCAATGGTACTTGCTTCAGTGGAATTCGTTACTTTCAAACGATGCCTCACATAACGGCTCATTAAGAAATGCATAAACTCCAACTTGTAACTTATGGGCTCTCTACACTCCCAAGTAAGTTCTACTAGGCTATGTATAGTACATCTATGCTTCAAATACTGACCCGAAGACGTTGCCATCTCCCATTCCAGCCTCACTGATTTCCAACTCCTTAAGTGCCTCCAGCACCTCCTCCGGGAGAGGCCCCTTCTTGATGATTGCCATGTTCTTCTCAAAGTGTTCAACAGTCGAGCCTCCAAGGATAATGGCATCTTGTGGCTGAAGCTTGGAATGGTAATACAACCATCGAATAGCCACGTCAGCAGGGCCTTCAACGGCTCCGCTGGCTATAAGACCAGAAAGATCCTTGATTGCCTTGTGAAAAGGCTCCTTGTCGTATATAAACTTGTAGATGGTCAGAGGATGAGTTGGCTCGCCGTATCGTGTACCGGCTGTATCGCCATCTGTTGGCTTTCCGGTCAGGAAGCCTCCTGCAAGTGGACTGTAGGCATGGAGGACCATGTCATGTTCGCGGAGGAATGACAGAATTTTGGTGCCTGTTCCTCGCCAAATATAGTTGTACATGTACTGTGCAACAGTTGGCTTGACATAACCTTTGGCATCGCAGATCTCGATGTATTTCTCTATCATGCTGAGAGGCCAGTTGCACAGCCCTAACTGTGTGAGAGATTAGCCCCGGTTCTGTTACAAGGCCTCCTATGAAGCGTGTCCCATACCTGTTTGAACTTGCCCTTTTTGAACTGATCGTCAAAAGCGCGAGCCTGATCCTCAAGAGGTGTAGCAGGGTCTGGCATATGAGCTGAAAGAATGTTGACCGAGTTTTGATGGAGTTTCTCCAGGCTGGTGTTAAGACTCTTCTCAACAGCTTCAGGAGCCAGTGCTCCTCTGAGATCACGGCTGATGGCAATTCTAGTGTCTATAGTCCAATCGCCGGACTTTGCGTTTCCGAGAAGAACCTCAGTGATGCCAGTGGCTTCTTCAGTGGGATAGCTTGCAGCTGTATCGAGATGCTTAATGCCATTGTCTGAAGCTACTTGGAGGAACTTTCGGACAGCATCGTCCTCGGCGAGAGAGCCGTAGCCGATTGAAGCTGTGCCAAAGATGATTTGGGGGCCTTTCTGAAGCATGATTTGATAGTAACGATAGAGTCAAGGGTTGTTGTCTGGATGTGGAATCTGGGGACTCTGCTTGTTGCCATCTCATCAATGCACTGTTATCACATGATTTATAAGAAGACGGTTAATCAGTTCTGGGTCACATGGTGTATGTCTCTTGCGTACAGCGTCACCAGTTATCTCAAAAGATCCGACTACATGTGAGAATCCAAGGATGATTGCTGCATGTTTGTCTTGGAGGAGTCTGTTTCCAACAGAGGCGTGGAAATATAATACAAAAAAGGAGGGGTATGGGGGAGAGCACCCGTAAACAGCGTTTCCGGGCGCTATGTGAGATATCTAAAAACCCCTCAAGTATGCGTGCTTACGCCAAGCCATGTACTGGCCAAGTTGTTATCAACATATCGACCAGGGGTCGCGTATGCTCTGTCTTGACATATTACGTACTCTCTCAATAGGATGTGGATGAGGGGCAAGACAATCGGCTCAGATACCTTCCGCTCCCAAATCAGGGAAAAGGTGCACACCTGACAGCATACCCTCCTGACAAGTTATTGAGTAAGTATATACGGTAGCTTTATCCTCATTGTGCTCGTGACCTCGAATCACCTGCCTGCTACATCTCTTATCATGCGTGTTGCTGTTATTGGTGCTGGGCCTGGAGGCCTCGTCACACTCAAGTATCTCAAGGAAGCACACAAGTTCTTCAACATTGATCCCGTTGAAGTTCGCCTCTTTGAACGTGAGGGCGCAGTTGGTGGTACTTTTACCCAGCGTACCTACGAGGACGCCGAGGTGAGTTTGCTCCGTGAAATACACTCATGGCCTTATCTGACTGTGATGTCCAGCTCGTCTCATCCAAGTATCTGACCTGCTTCTCTGACTTCCGAGCAGACTTGGATGATCCAGACTTTCTCAGCGCCGAGAGGTTCATTCGCTACTTGAAAGAGTACGCAGATTACTTCCATCTCTGGGCTGAGATATACTTGAACACGTCAGTCACCTCTGTCAGAAGAGGTCAGGCTGGCGGTCATGTCGTACACTATCGCGGTGCCGATGGTGTCGATATGAAGTGGGAATGCGATGCTGTTTCAGTCTGCACTGGACTACACGTCACTCCCAATATTCCCGATGTCAAAGCCATTGACAAGGTAAAGGTTGTCAAACATTCTTCTCAGTTCAAGAAGAGAGATGAGTTTCCTCAGGGAGGTACCGTTGTTGTCCTCGGTACTGGTGAGACCGGTATGGATATTGCCCACCTTGCCGTGACCTCCCCCACGAAGCGTGTTGTTCTCTGTCATAGGCAGGGTTTCCTCGGTGCTCCAAAGGTGAGACAGCCTATAAATCACTGTCAAAACACGAGACCTGATGACTGCTATAGAGAATTCCCACACCTATCTTGCTTCCCGGACTTCTCGGGAGAAGCTCCAAGCCTAACGGCCCAGAGCTTCCCATTGATGTTAGCTGGCAAGCTCCACTTCTTGACTCTTACCTGCCACCTTTCCTCAGAGACAGACTGTTCACATGGAGATTCCAAGACATCAATATCAAATTGGCCAATTGGCTATGCTCTGGTACCACCAAAGGCGTAGATCAGTGGGTTGGCGGTCTTGACAAAGATCGATTCCACACATCTCAAAGTGGGTGTCTTATCCTACCTTGGAGAGCCTAAATTCAGCATAACTGATGGCAAATAGGCTTCTTTAACAAGGCAGTATGGAGATCCCTTCACTACATCAGTGAGCCATATCGTCCAACAGATCCAGGTATCATCGAGCGGATCAGACGCTCACTCATCACAATCGATGTTCCCAAGGTCCCTGACGGCAGATATATCGATTTGGCCCCTTGGCCAACTCATATTGATGCTGAGGGCATTATGCACTTCAGTGAAAACGGTAGACCCGAAGCAGAGCGTATGAAGACGCTCCCTCCTGTAAAACCAACCATGGTTGTCTACGCCACTGGCTATACCCAAGAATTCTCCATCTTTGAAGAAGCTAACAAGAACGGTGAAGGCTATGCTACCTGTTCAGAGGCTGATGTTCGAAGTGTCTGGCGTCACGATGACCCAACAGTCAGCTTCATTGGATTTGTCCGCCCAGGATACGGCGCCATACCTCCTCTTGCAGAGCTCCAAGCCCAACTCTGGCTGCTAGCGCTAGTCAAGCCCGAAGTAGCTGAATCTCTCAAACCACGAGAGGAGTATCACTTCAAGCTTCATGGACACAAGCGCATCGACTATGGTGTCCACCACGAGTCTTATGCCTACCAGCTCGCTCTTGACATGAATGCAGTCCCCGGTATCTGGGACGGCGTTAAAGCTGGTTGGGCAGCGGGCGATAAGCACCCAGGGCTTTGGTGGCGTCTGCCGATTCTGTGGTTGGCAGGTGCTCAGTTCAACACCAAGTTTCGCATTGTCGGGCCGTACCAGTGGGACGGTGCGGTTGACGTTCTTGGTGTTGAGCTTTGGGAGACTATTGCGAGGCGAGAAGGCTTGTTTGGTAAGAGGCCGTGCAAGGTTTAGAAAAGAGATTATGCTAACTAAAGGTCTTCAGGGGCATTCATCATGACAGTGGTTCCAGCGGTAATGGTAGGAACTAGTACCTTCATTATGTGGCTCATTGGGTTACTGGGGTCATTTGTTACTGCAATTGGCCGTATAGCAAAGGGGAGCTCGAAGGTAATGTAGTGCTTAGGATAGACAATGGTATTCACGGTAGGTGCAGACATATCTCCAGTTGAATATTGGAATTGCACTTCTAATCTAATTATGGTTTCCATAACTACATTAAGCTATACCACATTGTACAAGTAGTTAATCTATGTTGTAGCTATCTAGCTATAATAATAACCTTCCTCTCTTGGAGTTAGGATGTTAAACGGTATAGGTAAAAATACTAAGTAAATATATAAAATTACATAGTGCCTATAGGTCTAAGCTACTGTAGCTATCCGAGTAGTCATAAAAGATTAGATTGTGACTCGCAACCCAGCCAATGATAGCTTGCATAATATGTAACGATGTATCTAGGCGTGATTCTACCTATTTTGTACATTTATACGGAGTGCAGGGAGTTCGCTCACCCCACCTACAGTAATTTCGCCAAGACTCACTCTTGCATATTCACATCGAATCACCGTGCCGCTCAGCTACGTGTAAAGGATTCCGGGGAAACCTTAGCCGACCTGCAAACATCTTCAAAGCGATAATATAATTGGTAATGAGTATCACGAGCAAGTCATCCCAGATTGCGAATTTGCCTTGGCTTTTTCTTGGTAATGATAACAACCAAGAAGATCTCTACCCCGCTTCCTCTACCTTGTTTTCAGGCTATCATGCCAAGTCTTGGCCTATGCCTCCCGGCTTCAAAACGTCTATTTTATCTGCAGGTATGGGGATGCCCCTCTCAAATCTGACATGCATGATAAGCCGTCTCGGCCCGCTATAAGTGCCAAAATAGGGCCCGTCGCGCGCTCGGGGAAACGGAAACGAAGCAGCCTGCAGAAACTAGCTCACCAATGCAACACCAACAAAAGGACCTGATATCTTATGACAGAAAATACTGATTTCAGGCTCTCGAGGTAGCGAGTACATTGATGGAGTACATAGACCTGCTCGATTACGAAGCCTTTGCAGATCGTGTGTGGCATTACTTGGAGTCAAGATTTAGCTAGTGATAAAAATTTCCTGCTGCGCAAAATGTACATAAATAAGGACAAATAGGCGGAGAGAATGAGACTTGGTCAAGCCAACACTAATCAGCAATGGCACACTACGACTTCAACATGGGACTTCTGGACTTCGCCTCGAGGTTTGATTCCTCCAAACTTGCCGCTCTTCTGCTCATCGGCGCAGGTCTCGTGAGTTTAGTATCTGCTGCGAGACAATACCCGCAGGGTCACTAATTCCTGTGCCAGCTTGTGACATCTCTCATTGCAACTGCTATTTACCGCATCTGGTTTCACCCCCTGTCCATATTCCCCGGTCCAAAATACCTTGCCATTACCAATGTACCAGAACGGTGGATGAGCAATATCTCTGGAACATGGATTTGGAAGGTCTCAGGCCTGCACCGCACATACGGCCCTATCGTCCGCATTGGTCCCAACCGTCTTGCTATCGATGGCAGTATCGGTTGGTTCCAGGTCTACGCCATGCGAGGCAAAGATGACGAGTTCCCCAAGTATCCTGAGTACATCTTCCCTGGCGACGGCCTCAGCATCCTGGGAGCCAATCAGGTAAACCATCGTCGCCATCGCCGGCAATTTTGGTCCGCGTTCAATGACCAGGCCCTTGTTGAGCAAGAAATTGTCATCCAACCCTACACAGATATGCTCCTACAGCGCCTGAGCGAGAGAGCCAAAGAAGGAAAGCCGATCAACATAGTTGACTGGATCAACTTTCTCCTCTTTGACATTGCAGGGGAGCTTGTGTTTTCCCAGCCCTTTGATTGTCTCGATAAGCAGGAATACCATCCATGGGTGTCCAACTTTTTCAGGGCTGTCAAGGGAAATGCCGTCAACCGATTTGTCAAGCACTACCCCATTACGTCACCCCTGATCAACTTCTTATTCACTGGCAAGGAGCAGATCCAGAGGGAAGCGGACCAGAGGAACATGACGTTTCATCATGCAATGCAACGCATGAAGCTGGGAGAACAACCGACCCCCGGGCGTCGTGACTTCATGAGCTTCCTTATGCGGAGAAATCGTGATGGTGGGGGTCTCACAGACCCTGAGATCCTCGTCGATTGCCCTGTCTTGATTGGTGCGTCGAGTGAGACCACGACAACTGCCTTATCTGGCTTCTTCTTTTATCTTGGATCTTCAGCACAAGCATATCAGCGACTCGTTGAGGAAGTCCGTGCCTCTTTCAAGGCAGAGAGTGAGATCGACATGAAGAGTACTAAGAGACTTGAGTATTTGAACGCCACTGTTGATGAAGCACTACGTGTCTACCCCCCAGCAGCCGAATCTCCACCCAGAATCAGCCCTGGTGCAGAGGTTGAAGGCAAATACATTCCCAAAGGCGTACGTCACTACTATGACCCCATATTTGAGGCATTTACTCACTCGTATCAGGTCGTCGTCTCTGTCTATCAGTGGGGGACAAACCATAACCCAGACAACTTTGCTGACCCAGACTCGTACATCCCTGAGCGATGGCTTCAGCCATCTCACCCACTGCATGATCCCAAGTATGCCAATGATAACCGCGCCGTCTTCAGACCTTTTGGCTTCGGTATGAGGGACTGCCTCGGCAAGAACCTAGCCCACGGGGAAATTCGGGTTGTAGTTAGTCGCATATTGTACAGGTTTGACTTCGAACTAGCACCTGGCCAAGAGGACTGGCATTCATCTCAGAGATGCTTCCTTGCATGGGACAAGAAACCCCTTATCTTGACTTTGAAGCCGAGAGATTTCGCACCTTGATCGAAACAGGAGAGATGCTTTCTTGGATGGAGGTTATCACGAATTTGTCAATCCAGTGATAAAGAATACATTCATTATATAATACCGTGACTGATTCAATGTTCTATCTGGTGAGATAAACTCTTAGCTAGAGCTTTAATTGTTAAAGACGCACTATATATGTCTCTTCTAACTTAGACATTGAGTATGTTGTTCTTGATCAATGATATCCGGTAAATCTCGAACTCTCGACAAAAGGCTACATAGATAAAATCATAGAAGTTCTGCAAGAGTTTTGCTCTAGTAGTTAAAGGCTTTAGTACATTGTCAACCTTGCTGACTCTAGACACATTCTCCATTTCCTGTCAGCAGCTAAGTTCATGGTGACTAAACGAAGGTATATTTAGGGCAATAATTCTGCGTATATGACTATATCTGCGTCTTGATGTATAGACTTTGGCAATTTTCTACTTGACAGTGACTCGAACGCCCTTTGAGTCAAGTCGAGGAAGAGGCATCAAATAGTCGTGAATAGCGTCCACGTCAGATCTGTCTGAGTTGAATAGGTCGAATTTGGGACCCGAAGGGCCAAATAAAGCCGCAAGCACAAAGTGGAGATCAGCAAGAGCCAAACTATCAGATAAATCAGTTTGGTTTCTCAGGGTTGTGACAAAAAGCTCATACCTGGAACCAGGGCATCGACGCGACCCTCGAGAAAATGGAACAAAGCTGCGATTCATTTCTGGCGTAACATTTTCGAGCCATCGCTCAGGTTTATACTCAAAAGGCTCAGGGAAAGCAATTGGATCAGTATGCAGATAGTAGGCGTTCATTCCGACAGGTGTCTAGTCAACAAGTGTCAGTCCTCATGTGATCTGAGCAGGAGTGGGTTGGTACTTACGCCTGGCGGGATTGTCCACTCTCTGAATTGGAGAGCCGTGTCGGGCGAAGTGCGAGGGAGTCGACGCATTGACCCATATGCCATCCTAGCGTGAGTTGCATATTAGCAACCGATTACAGGGATCAGGGCTCAGGAACCATACCTCAGACTCTCTTTGATAACAGCTCCTAAGTAAGGAAGCTTCTCAAGCTCCGTAAGAGATGGCTTATTCTGGGGATATCCCACCATAACGGGCTTGAGCTCTTCACGGAGACGTTGACCTTTTTCTGGCATGCTGAGCATCCAGAAACAGGTCATTGTAGCTGTCCGAGCGGTAGTAGTGGTTCCGCCGCCAAGCAGTACCATTGCCTCCTTCTGCAGTCTCTCTGTGCTGAGATCTTGAGGCGCCAGTTCACTTTCGTGAATGAGGTAGCGGAAGAGGGTTGGCTTGCCGCCAACAGACTTGACGCCTTTACGATCATTCTCGAACTTCTCCTGCTTGGCTTCCTCAATCTGTCGACCCGCTTGCTACAGAATAGTCAGCTGCTGTAGTATGTGGAAAGAATAGTGATAGTATATACGATTCGAAAGTTTTGAAAATATGCTGTTGATGGGGCGACCCAAATAATGCAGCGCTCAGGGATGAACTGGAGAATACTGATGCCTCTTAGCATTATTTCGGTACATGAGGAGGAGGTGACTTACTGAACGAGCCATGGCAGCATGCCCATGAGAGGTACACTCAATGAGACGTTTCGAAGCATCTCAAACCTGTGAATCTCAGCTTCAGCCTCCAGACTCAGTGTTGAAGGATATGTCATACCATTTCTCACCAAAGTCATCAGTTGCAAGAAGCGACTTGGGCTTCTCAATGCAAATATGTTGCATGACGTCTCCAGTAAAGGCCTCAAAAGCATAGTCAAGACGAACCACAACACCAGTGCCAGAGAGTTCATGGAACCTGTTGAACAACTTCTCGACACGCTCACCGATTAACTCTTCAAGCTTCAAGACACCGTTACGGGAGAAGTAGGGTTCAATTGGCTTTCTTCTTTTGCGGTGCAGGTCATGGTCCTTGGAAGCAAAGAAGGTATCTGATGGCATCAATGAGTAGCTGTGGTGGTGTTACGTGAGAGAGATCGAACCTTCAATGCCAAGTCCACCACCGAATGAATGTCCAAAGGACTCGGTTTTCCGAATGTTACCGTTAACGTAGACGGTGTCGTAAAAGTCTGGGTCGTTGATTGACAGTTCATCAGGCGTGACGCGTACGATGGGACCTAGAAAGATTCTGGCAAGGAAACATGGAAATGAGGGGGACTCAAACATACCATATTTCTCATGCATGCGTTGAATGACTTTGTAGTATTGGCCTTGCTTCCAATAGTCATAGTAAGACTCGTAAAGGTGAGTTGACGCCGCAATCTTTGGACCAGGGAATTTGGCTAGAGGGGAGAAGAAAAGTCGGTAGGTAACAATAACGGAGAATCGCAAAATGACAAAGACAACACTTGCTAGCGCAAAAGGTTTCCAGTTTCCTCTCTCTGGCATCTCACCGGGAAGCCATTGCCGAATGTCAATATTGAGACTATCCATATTGAAATTTTGCATCTTGGTCTATCGACTTGTCAGAGGAAGGAATGAAGAGAATGAAGAAGTGATAGAGCTCTTGAAAAAGGGGGGAACAGCAACACCGGAAAATGAGAGCACAGCGGTAAAGGCACGAGATACCTGAATTCTCAATTGGGATTACAAAGACATGCGTTTCGCGGCCCAAGACTTTGACATCATCATAAGGAAGAATCAAGGTAATTGCATTAATTGCAATGCTTCGTTAGTGATCGCGATTCCAAATCATTTACGTCTTCTCAGGTTTTCATTTGTATGATCTGATCTTACATGCATCGAGCCAAGTTGTCCTTTTGATAAGGAATAAACCCCTGTCTGACGAACCAGAAGCTCTCCTGGAAAACACACCCTCGAAGAAGTATCTGATACATGCCAGCCAAGACATGTGAATTCTGTTTGGCAAGAAGCAGATGACATCCTCCGTGGGGGAGGCTTACGAGTCCTGGGCTTGGAAAGATAAGCCTGAAATGCACGGTGATGCTCAATACGGTGCAAACGCGCAATGGATATCGTTTTGGTCGATACGAAAACAAGTCCCCACCATGGCATAGCCTCCCGGAGCGGGCCGTAGCATACTAAATAAGTGTTCTCCTGCATGTCAGCTTACAGGCGTGGATCCGGAAGGGGGAGGGGCGTGCTTCCGCAACATGCTTTGCCCTACATGTGTCGTATCACTTTGGCGGGGTTCCAAACCACCACAGACTCACTCATATCATGAATGAACAGCCCCAGAGCGACTTGGCATTTTACAAGGCTTGGAACATGTGTATCACTCTCCAGAAACAGTAACCTCCGAGCGAAACTTTGATCACGTCAATGAGCGCATAGATTACACTCGAATTAAATCTTGGACAACGCATCACGCAGATTTGAGTGGCTTACCGACACTCAAAATCGTGTAGCAATCAAGGCTGGAAGACGGCTTGGAAAGGCTGGGCACTGTTCCGTTTCCGTGTCTTGGCGATTTTGGAAAATAGCGCATCTTGAACAGACAATCCTAATGCCATAGTAGGGACTTTGGCATAGTACGATTGGTAAATCCCGCTGGCCAGGAGCGAGAATACATGGGTTGAGCTATAGGGCTAGTACAGTGCATGGACAAAAGTTCCGACACATGGCTAAATTAGCCCCTCCTTTTTATATTATCTTTAACTAGCTAACTAAGCTTTAGTTGAAATTATAAATATTTTTATTAAATACTTTAATAACTATATTAGTAAGATAAAATTTTAAAGAAATTATATAATATTTATAAGTATATTTAAATTAAGATTTAAAAATATAAGTAATTTTAAAAACTATACTATCTTTTTAAGCCCTGCTTATTAGCTTAAAAAGCTTATATTTATATTATAACTAATAAAAGAATATAATATAATACTTTAAAAGCTAAAGAATTCTTAAAGTTATTAAATATTAATTTTATTTAATTTTATATTTAACTTTAAAGATTATATTAAAAGTAATAATCTTTTAAATTTCTTTAAATTTAAGCTTATTTCTATATATATAATTAAAGATAAAAATATAAAAAAAAAATACTATAAATATAAAATAATACTTTTAATATACCTTAAAAGTAAAACTTTAATATTTTAGTAAAAAAGTTATAAAAGGTCTAGCTTATTAATAATTAGTAAAAGATTAAAAAGAATAAAGTTTTTAATATTATTATATAACTTTAATAAATAATTAATAATATTAAAATAAATAAAAGTTAAAAAAATAATTAATATTATTATTAATTAGCTACTTAAGATTATATTAATATTAAAAAGCTTATATATAAATATTATTTTACTATTTATATTTATATTTTAAAACTAGGGCTAGTTTTGGCCATGTGTTGGAACTTTCGCCCGCCCACTGTAGTGGCAGAGTCTTGTCAACTGTTCGTCAAAGACCGTGCGACTGATTCTGGTAGTTAGCGGCTACAGCACCCTGCAGTCGCCACAAGGGGTCAACTTACAGTGAGGCACAGTGGGTACCAAGCCCTAAGGATTGAGAGTTGTTGTTTCCAGCGATCGTGTTCAGTGCATCCGCGGGCTGCTGTGGTATCAGCTAGGGACGCTTCTCACGAATTCACCGCCAGTTTTACACTGAACAGTATTAAGTTAATTGTTGAAAGATATTAGCTGTACGATTATATTATATTTCCTGATGCATGTTCGTGAAAATGCTATCTGATTCTTGTATTACATTCCTCACGCTTTGCAAAGCTTCAAATGCAATAATTCATGCTTGGATCTGATTGTCTTCAAATGAATGGATTTGTGAACTAATACGTAGCGACAGTCTCGCGATTATGAACTAAACGAAAACGAAAACCCGTTATTCTGTCTCCTATTCCACACGAAGCATCTCGAGAATAAGCTCAAGCTGATGATTCTCCACCCCAAAGACATCAGATAGCCTCTGTAGCTCTAATTCCAGCTCATTGTATAACGAGTGCAGTACCTTTTCCGTCTCCACAAAACCACCAGCCTCCTCGATAAGATCCAACGCCAATATCTTCTGTTCAAAGGTCATGCCTTTGTTGATGCTGCGCTGAACCAGCAGGTTCCTCAGCTGAGCTGTTGCTTTGGGCGACCTGGTGGGTTCATTAAAGATGATGACGAGGGTCAATGAGAATTTACCCTCGTCAAGATCTTCACAAAATCCCTTTTGCTGAGTGTACTGTCGTAGTTGGTTAGCATTCAAATAGATACAACAGTGAATATGAACTTACATCGGCAAGCTTGAGATTAGCATAGTCATCGCGAATCTGGAAGTATCGACCGAATAGTTGGCATAAGCGACTGAAGTCGACCTTGTCATCCACTGGAGACTCAGCCGCCATGAGTCGCATCAGCAGGCGGAACAAACCACCGGTCTTACCATCAACCATCTGAAGGTACTCTTCCAGTGACGGACAGATCATAGTGGACGTCCACTGAAGCTCGTACGCCTGCCCGATGAATAGCTGCCTGATCTCATCAACAAAGATACCCAATGCCTTAGGGCTCTTCAACCGGTTCAGCTGGCTAACAGACTGGATATACTGGAAGGTTGCCGAGTTAATCGTCTGCGCTTCACCAAATACAGCGTGAGCCGATGGCTTGCCACGTCGGAGCTGAGAGTGATCTTCAATGTCATCAAGCATAAGTGATGACCCATGAAGGCTTTCGGTAATAGCCTTGATTGTGTTAACTTGGTCTGCAGGAACCTTGAGCCAGAAGTTAAGAGCATCGATTGTCTTGTTTCGAACTCCCTTGGAAGGCAAGGAGCAAAGATATCGGTAGGGCTCCATGACGACATCGTCCTTCATCGAAGGTAGGTTCTGAGCACAAGCATCGGACCATGTTCTCTTGTGCGCGGTGTGAGTCGACTGAGGAACCGTCCATTCAGTCCCACTGCCTGAAATGCTTGTATCGGATTTGGGGTCTACTTCCTCAGCGCTACAGGCAGTGGAAGAGTCATCGCGACCATTCTCAAGGGAGTGGTCACTGGTAGTAGGCTCAGATGTCTCGGAACCTCCAGTCCATTCAGAAGGCTTCTCGTCGTCGTTCTGACCGGTCTTCTCCAAGATTGCCCTGACTGAAAGCTCTTCGAAGCCGGGGCTATCCGGCGTCGACAGCCTGTGAATTTCGGTGGCCTCTGTCATAGTAGCTTCTTTGGCAGCCTGTACCGGATCATAAGAAGAGCTAAGCTCCTCCTTTGTCTGCTGCAGCCTGGCTTGCTGACGCTCGTTGTACGGAGCGCTCATGTCATATCTTCGGCACTGAGTGCTCCAGATAGCATTTCCACTGACACCAAACAGCATGTGGTAGAGGTAGTCTTTTAGATCTTGAGAAACGTCGCTTCTTTCTCTTGTCTCCTTGGTGACTCGAAGACACTTGGCGACTTCGATCTTGTTGCGTGCTCTGCAGAGACGTTCCGCCTCTTGAAGCGAGCAGTTATGCTGTCGTTGAAGAACAACAAGAGCATTGACAAAGTCGCCAGGTTTTCCAGCCTTCTCCGCTGCGGCAGCTTCTTTGCCATAAGACCAGATGTCATTGGTCAGGGTTACTGACATGATTGCTGGGAGAGCCAGCTGGTGGCACAGTTCGATCTCATGATCAGGGATTGTGATAGCACAGCCGAAGATGATGAGAGCGTGCCAGAACCTGGCGCATGTTAACAGATATCTGATAAGTTGGGACGGAACGTACATGTAACCAACATCAGTTGATCTATAGTGAAGATATTCATCAAGCGTCTTGAAGTTTGTGTCGTGGGCGCACCCAGCGCCTGTATTGACAAAGGTGGCCCACGCGTTCATGGCTGCCAATGCACGCGGCCGGTCGATGGCTGCCATTTGCTTGAAGATATAGGCTTGAAGGTGCCGTTTTCCAGAATTACGGCTTTCGATATCCCCGTCTCGGATACTTTGCTGCAGGGCATTGAGGAACTCATCGTTCTCAGCCGCCACCTATATACCGTCAGCTTTCGCTTTCAAAAGTCAAGTACGGTATATCACACCGTCTCTGCTGACTCCACGTCTGTAATATCGTCATGAAGAAATGCAAACTCGTTTGCATATGAGACGATCTCAAGTCTCTCAGGCAGACACTCCGGCAATGTGAGGCAGATGAAGTTATGCACTGGGCCCATTCCACCCCTAAAAGGTAGCTTGGGTCCTACGTGTTCTTCCCAGTCATACTGAGCTTTGTAAATTGCAACTTCATCAAGGTCTAAACCCTTGTGCTTGCGGATAGGGACGCCATCACAAAGACCATCAGTATCACAGTCTGTGGGCTCAAAAGAGTAGCGGTAGATGAATTCCATAGGCAATGGCATATGGGAAAAGGATATTGTATAGAAAGATCAGTTCGGGCAGTGTTGAGAACGGAAATATGATGTAGGGGATATTCTGTGTTTTATCTGCTTGGGCTTCTGTTCTTTGGAGCTCTATATATAGCTACATATAGGGCCAAGATTGAACAATGGAGGGGCACTAGTAAGAAGGGGAGAGAGATAAATATTGTTAACGCAATTTGGTACTGACTCAAACGAGGTACTGCATACATGGACTTAGAATTTCGCCAGGGGGGTAGATATATCAAGACAGTAAAAGGGCAGTACAAGGGTAGCTTTAGCCAAGACCTTATATATACTATACCTTACACTTTATATAGCCTTAATTATATTAAATATATATCTATTATTAATAATAATTTTCTTATATTTAAAAAGAATAGTTAGTACGTTTTTTTATATACTTTTAAATATAAAATATTAGTTATTTTATTAAAAACTAAAAAAAGCCTTTTTAGCTTTTTATTTTAATTTAAAAATTTTAATATCTTTTTAATATTACTTTTTTATAATTAATAATATAAAAACTTAATATATATATAAAGACAGTTCTTCTTAATATACTATCCTCCTAATATCTACTTAACACTTTTTTCTTAACATTCTCAGGATATCCATGCTCAAAATCACAAGTCACCCAGCTTTGCTTCCCTTCATACTCCTCTGGCAACAAACAATTGGCCACAACCTTTCCTCCCGTGAGCTTTGTCCCCGGTCCGTGCGACATGTACGGTACAAGTGGGTAAGCAGGGACATCCTCAAAATGGAACTCATCCATCGCTGGTCTGCACCTTGTTGTAAAAGCCCAAGTAACATCATTCATGTCGAAAGGGTTGATGTCCTCTCCTACTACTAGCAGACGGTGGATCTGCATTCCGCACTTGTTGCGAAACACAAGATCTCCTATCTTGGTGCAGAAGTCTTTGGCGTTGGTCCCCAATTCCGCTAGCTTCTTGCGGTCGACTTGAACAGCTGCCCAGATGACCTGAGTCTCGAATAAAGCAAATACCTGAGTCACCGGCAAGCCCAGCTGCTGAAGCAAGTGCCGGATCTCTGCCGAGGCAAGTGTACCAATCATGGTATGCGTCTCATCTGGACCGAGATTTGCGCGTCCAGGCACGCAAACAGGGAGAATGGCGTTGTTTCGGTGGGTGATGGCTTTAACTGTGTACAAAGGCTGTTGGGAGTTTTCATCGAGAAAGCTGTAGCCGTGCATCTCTCCGAAGGGCCCCTCTTTGGCAGTGTCTGTGATAGAAATGGTGCCTTCCAACACGATCTCGCTCGTCGCGGGGACGTACATGTCGTTGGTTTCACACTTGACTAGCTCTAATGGTGAACCGCAGAGTGCGCCTACGTATTCGGACTCTGATACGCCGGCAGGTAGAGGCATACTGGCCGCCATAGTAGCGATAGGTGGAGCGCCCAGGGCAATGGCATACGGGACGTCTTTGCCAGTCTTCTTCCATTCTTCGAAGATCCTAGCAATATGCTGTGGCTTCATGATGAGACCGACCATTCGTGTCTTGTCATAAACCATTGCCCGTGCGATTGACCAATTTGTCCATGACTCTGTTGGATGGGGTATGATGTTAATACCCAATGTTTGGATGTAGTTCCCTCCATCGGCCTTGTTCAGAAGAGGAGCAGGCAGCTTGGTGAGGTCAACATCATCAGTCATGATGATGTTCTCTTTGCAAGGCCCTGTCGATACGTGAACTGGAGGAAGCGGCTTTTCTCCCTTTGCCGATAGCATCTTGTCGATGACATCTATCACGCCAGCTTCTTTCGTAAGAGCAAGGTGTTGTGCAAGACGTCGGTAAGGATACTTTGGGTCACTGGAGAAACCAGCTGGTGCACCCAGAATGCGAAAGAGGCCGTCTTTTGCCCCCTTTACATTGTGGAACAACGGCGCCTTGGTGCGCTGTTCATAGGCCAGACGAATGGCAGCTGCGACCTCGAGTTTGGGATCGACTTCGGCAGTGATATCAACCAAGTCGTTGTCTTGTCGCAAAGCATCCACAAAGGCCCGAAAGTCGAGGTGCGCGGGTGAGGAATGTCCCCCGGCTGAAAGTGACCGGCGCGACGTACGGCTCGCGAGGAGCCTGTTCCGCAGCGTAGAACGGAATCGCTGCATAACTATCGTGGAATTTTAAAATCTCTGATAGATGCACTCTCGATGTCAACCCTCCAGGTCGTTGACCACCCACGAAATTTAAGCCGGTGAAGCATTGTCGGCCGCATCGTACCACATCTGGAAATGCGCTGTAGTCAGCCTTATCAAGCATGTTATTAAGCACTACTGCAATGATCCGTCATCTCGTAGCAAGCCACATTGTGATTAGTCTTATCTCCATCGCGAAGCCGTACCAGTTGTCCGAAATCACACCACTTCAAAGGTCTAATTGATTCATCGTTCTCTGCCCTATGTAATATTCGAGCTTTATCTTTAGCTAGTACTAGCTTGGTGGGGTTATAATTGAACTATTAAAACTCTCTATAAAGCAAATTTCAGGCCATTTATTAATAAGCTGGAATGATTGATCCCTCGTGGCCGGTCGACTTGTATGGCGACCTTTTGAAGTCAACTGTCGGCATGATTCCGGACACGCTAGGTTGGGTTGCTCTAACCAATAGAACCTGCCGACCTTTTTGGACAGGCATTCAAGATAAGGCAGCCTGATGCAAATTTCGTATACAAGCAGGACTCTGAGATGTGGCGTTTTTTTGACGTTGTAAACCTGGGAATGATGCAAGATCGGCACACCCATTCTATTATATAGTGCTTACAACCTTACATCGTGTAAGTAAGTCTTATCACGAGAGTGAATGGAATATTTGTAAAGTCTGACTAAAATGTATTCAGGCGTTTATGCCAATCCTCTCTTTAACTCGATCGATTCAGTTACTTGCACAATGATTGCGGTTTTGAAATCGTCTACAAGCTGCTAAGTAGATCCAATTTGCGATCTATGCCGACTCAAACAAACTACTCAATTCTCAATGGTAATAGAAATTACTCAAAAGCTTCAGTCAAGTCCATTCCCCCCAAGATGCGCTGTCTTGGCCACCTCTTATGCCGTTTCAATGGACATGATCTCCAAACCCTTTCACTGGCTCATCGTTTACCAGTTCAAAAACGCCACCAATCATCTTTTTCTAGGCTTAATGGCCGTCGGAAACGTATTGTTGTTGCTGTTACAGGAGCCACTGGTTCACCCTTGGCAGTTGCTCTCCTCAAACGTCTCCAGGAACTCAAGGTCGAGACGCATCTTATCATGTCGAAATGGGGAGGGGCAACACTCAAATACGAACTCGAAGCCCCAAGCAACACGGCTTTATATCTAGAATCTCTTGCCTCAGTCACCCACTCGTCCCTAGATGTGTCAGCTTCACTATCCTCTGGTTCCTTTCGCACAGACGGCATGATTGTAGTTCCATGCAGTATGAAGACACTGGCGGGCATACGCATGGGCTATGATAACGACCTGATCGTACGAGCGGCAAGTGTGACACTGAAGGAGAGAAGAAGGCTTGTTCTAGTGGCTAGAGAAACGCCGCTGACGAGTATTCACTTGGAGAACATGCTTGAGGTAACGAGAGCCGGCGCCGTGGTGTTTCCGCCAGTGATGGCCTTTTATACAAGGCCAAGCTCTATAGATGATATGGTACAGCAAAGTGTTATGAGGATGATCGATCTGCTCGACCTGAGAGTCATAGATGGAGACATGGAAGATGAGGCACGTTGGTCAGGGTTTGACTGGGCAGGAAAAAGAAAGTAAAACATATAGTGCAGGCAATAGTCCTGAAACTAAGTATCTTTGATTTCCAATCAAACTCCTATTCTGTGCCTAGAGGCAGAAGCCCTTCGGTAAAGAAATTGTTCCAGAGCACCTCTACACCAGCACTGGTTGAGGGATCTGAGAAGCAATTATCTAGTGACATAGATGGGTCTAGAAAGAGGCTATGTTCCGTCGGCTGGGACAGATAATCAAGTCCCAAGACCTGTTGCTGAGGTATTGGGAGCCCTTGGTGTACTTCTGGGGGTATGGCCTGTTTCTCTTTGCTCGAGTCTTGAACTTGAAGGTTCATGAGAGGTTTAATAGTCTCGCTCATCTCCTTCTGACCCATGGCCAAACGCCAGTAACTGTCAATACATCGGCTTTGTAGTCTCCCTAACACGGCATAAAAAGTTGTTGGGATAGAGAAGCGCCCTTCGTCCGATGCTAGTTTGAGCTTTCCGATAACAAGACCTATCAAATCCAGAGAGGAAACCCGTCCAGCCTCGGACGCGGTTCCTTGATCGGTGGCCGGCTTACCAAAAACTTCGAGCTTGATGATCATGACAACGGCGTACATCAATCTGGTAAAGACGATCACGGGCACTTGCTGTAAGCTTTCGGGAGAGAATTGCAGGAACAACTGAATCAGGTTCCGAGCCACACCCAGGCATTCTATGCGCGCATCAATATACTCTGGTGAATCTGGAGGGGATGCGTTCGTAGAGAGTAAGGTCTTTATAGCATAAGGGGGTCGAAAATCTCGAAACTCGTGATTCTGATAAAGACCTGGTTCATAAAGGTTAAGAAGGATAACATGATAGTGTATGTCGAGTGTTGCTTTGACTGTTAGTTTACTTGCGAAGAAGCAAGTGCGGGCGATCTTACAGATTATGACTTCTTCTGGTATGTTCCGTCTCCAATCCTTGACACGTTCGAGACAACCTTGCAGAATGAAACGGGTACGCGGGTCCGAATGATTAGATCCTGAATTGTCATCTGGCCCGACTCTGGCTATGGCAAGAGACTCCTCTGCAATCCGTTGGAGTCTGATCCATGCTGCTAAGCGTCGGTCGCCAATATGTGAGCTCGCTGGAGAATCTAAGATATCTACACACTCTTGCACCCAGGGGCCATAGCGAAGCGTGCTCGGCTGACGGAATGACATAGCGATACTGGATAGACATTAGCATAACCACGGGATATCCAAAAGAGGAACAGATGTTATACCCTGAGCATAGAAAGTAGCAAGCTGAGAACGCCCTGGCTGTCTCTAAGTATTCCTTCGAATATAGAACCTGGGGATCGGATGACGGAATTTGATATCGCTTGTCATTTGAGGATTGCAGGTCAATCACCATAGCTGCTGCGATATTAATGAACTGGCCAAAGTTCAGATGCTGGAATTCATCCGGTGGATGGCTCCAAGTTACAAGAACCAAAGCAGCTTGTATGAGGTCTATGGATTTCCGACCGTGAATCATTGCTTCTTCCATGACATATCGCTCTGCATCTCGAAAGAGTGGTGTCCAGAGCTCTGGTCTTAAGCTGCTTGATGACGTTGCGAGTATGGCTCGGAAGAGTGCTGGTCGATCTTGCCGCAACGTTCGCCATGAGAACGGAGCGTCGGGGAGAATCAAAGGGTAGTGCGGTAAAGGGTCCGTAAAGAACTTGATGTAAAGTTCATCTGCAAGTGATTCTTCGACAAGACCCCGCGATACAGCATCTCTGTTGGCTGGTGATTCGCTGGTAATTTGATAAGATGTCGACTGACTAGAAGACGTGGTTGAGATGTGCCCAATTGATGGAAACGAGTCTTGGGTGCTCGCGGGCGTTATCGAGGCCTCTGAGGTTGGTGGTATGCACAGATCTCTTTGGCCTCCTGTAGCGACCGCTCGCTGAACTTCCTCAAGCTTCTGTTCAAGCTCATGGATCCTTGTTTCATTTCGTCTCCGTCTTTTTCTTGTGGCTGGAGCGTTAAAGATACATTCGATGTCCAGCCTTTTGCAGCGGTTGCACTTTTCTGGTGAAGGATGTGAGTTGGAAGGGTCTGAGATGCATTTGATCTTCCTCCTCCGACAACCCTTGGGCTTGCATTAGCAATGGCGCTGACATGTATTGGTTCATTTTACCTCGCAAGTCCTATTTAAACGAGCCTCCGCGGTGACCTCAGCGGCATTCATACTGTATCCGTTGGTGTATCTGTCCCTGTCACGAAAGCGGAATGAACAAGGAGTCACGGTCGCGGCTTGAGAATCTGTGCCCGCGCTGAAGCACCTTTTCGAGGCGAGGGCGGAACTTAATAAAGGACCGCGTGCCGACACAGACGCGCGCTAGTCTACGTAAGATAATAAACGTAGGACGGATGACTTGTGGTTAGTGGTGGCAGCACTTGTTAGTGCTTACGCATTATTGCTCCGCTTACCCTGTATTTAAATTTCAATCTGTAAGATTCTCTGGACAAAGGTATAAGGTTTATCCATCAAGCCAGCTTGTATTTATATAACTAACTGTTAAGAATATTACTGAGGTAGGCTCGGGCGATAAGATATAAAAATAAATGATAACTGTATTTAATGCTATTGATTATACAAGCTTGTGGAATCTAGATTACTTTACCTAGACATACAATAAATGTCAAAAGTATATCTGAAGTCTTAATTTCTGAATTAAATTAGTTAGACAGCTGCCGCCTTATCTATTACATCTATGTTATAAGTCCGTTGGAAACACACGCAGTTAGCAGTAGCGATAGGTCCTGCTCCTGTAGCCATTCGTCCCAATCAGATCCAAGAAACGAAGAGACCAGCTTTAACAGATATTGTCCTACATCCTTCACCTGTCATAGTGACTCCCCAGCGTGGAGAAGAATAGAATAACGGCCCATGATTGCGATAGCTTCCGGAATACCCCTTTCCAGCAAATCGATAAAGCGCTCTGGTAATAGAATCGGCCAAACAAATATCATTCGTAGGCCAAATGAGCTCCTGTCAGGATGCCGTAGATCATCAAGAGCCCCTTCTACCAGGCTAAGAGCCTTGGTGCACGCCTCTTTATCATGATGGTCCAACCGTGTCGTTCGCGAAAGCAGTGACATAAAATGCGGGCGAAGGGGAGGTGGGTCATGAAAGCCCAGAGGATCAAGGCCTTTCGTGATAAGAGGACCGACCTTTGACGTCAGTAGGATCTCCCATTCTTGTGCTGTCGTGACATGTTTGACGCCCCGTTGAACTCGTGCACCTTGCGTAAATCGGTCGACAAATGAGAGATCAGGATCTCGCCTGGCAAGCACATCGGCCAACATGTAGCGGCCTAGTATGGAGGAGAAGAGTAACCGGGCTATGCAATTCTCATCAGCAGTAGCAGTGTCCGCACTATTGAATAGTTCGATAGCCTTGGTCTGCAGTTCTATTGCCTGGCGTGAATAGCAATACGCCTCCTCGTTCTCGGCGGTTGATAAGTGTCGAGCTGAGATTGCCAGGACCTCGAGCATTAAATACTTCTCTGTCAGAGCAGCTTCTAGCACTAACTTTGTACATAAATGATCCTCTTCAAGCTCTGGGGCAAGTATGGCAAATGAGAAATGAACGAGTAGCTGTAGATGGCGCATGTTGACGTCAGTCGTCTGTGCCTTATTTATTCTCAGACTGCTCATGGCTGACGAGCTTTCAGCATCTTGCAACAAGGTCGCGTTCAACTCTGAGGATGACAGGGCGGCATCGTTCACATCCTGTGATTAAACTGTGAGAAAGCGGCCAAAAGAGTTGTAAATAAACTTGATGATGTGAGCACAAAATGTCATGGGATATGGTTCTTACCGGAGATTTTCGTTGGCGATACTCGCAATTTCGCTCTGCAGTAATGCAGTTCATACAAATGGGTTTGCCTTCGTCGCACTACCAAAACTTGTCAAGTACTGACGCATGCATGTATGTAGCATATAGAGAGAGCTTACCCGGATATGCCGGCGCTTGCACTCGAGGCAGCCTTTCCTTGGCTTTTTATGCCTACAGCGTTGCACTCCTGAGACAAACTGTAGAGCAGGTACCAAAGAAGGGTCAAGGGGTCCTTATACGTGCCTGGATTGGCTGATACTACCGAATATTCTTTATGCAGCGGCAGCAGTTTGGGGGAATGGCGAGACAGAGAAACAAAAAGGAAGTAGCTGGTTCTTAATTACGCGTATTTTAGATGGCGTCGGAGGATGCGGATAGGGAGCCTGAGAGGAGCTGGGAAGAATAAAGATCTCGATAGTGCAAAGAGCAACTTGACTCGGTAACAACCAGTTATTAATTGGGGCTGATCTCCATTACTAAAAATAAAACCGTTCTTGATTGGAACACATGTAGATAGCGCGCGCAATTAAGGAGCTCGGGGCAATTTAATTGTTGAAATACGCGTAAATGTCAGTGGCCCACTTTCGTCACAAAAAATTGACGGAACTCGAGGAATATATATTGGTACTCAACGGGGGTTAAGTTGTATCTTCATGGGCTAGGAAATATATCCCGCGCCTCGCCCTCGTAGCTTGTTATACTGATTCGCCTATTCCATACCTATTTTCAAGGATCGTTTGAATAAAAGTTTACACCATCAGATATCGAAGAGAAAATTGCATTTACTCCAGAGTTGGACAAGACAACTCTATTGAACGCGATGCCGAGCAGGAGAAGGGTGAGAGACGCCTCTTCCGCATAATGATCTGGATTCTATCGCTTGGTCAGGAGCAGATGATCCAGCAAATCCAACAGACTGGTTCAATAAGAGGAAGTGGCTCAATATTGCGTTTGTATCACTCCCTACACTCGTAGCGTGAGTCCTTCCTTAAACTGCCCGGTGCATCTCTACTTACAAGTTACGACATGACAGTCTATTTAGCTCTCCGATGTTTGCCCCTGGAATACCAAGCATTATGGGCGAGTTCCACTTACTGGGACGATGTATCACGCCGTACATTGAATTATTCCTATGGTGAACGTTTCGATCATTTCTATGGGACTCATGACTGTCAATGTACCAGCCGCCTTTGCTTGGGCAAACACGTAGCGAACGTTGTCCAGTCCTGCATTCAGAATTATCTACTCGACACATACCCACGATATGCTATATCTGTGTCAGCAATATTGGCGATCCTGAGATCCTTTTTTGCAGCATTGCTGCTTCTTGGTCTGTTCTTCTCTATTAGAAATCACGACATGATACACTTTGCCTATCAGATGATGAGGGCGACTATAACATAACATCATAATTATAGCAGTCAAGAGCCGGCATCAGTCACTGGGCTGAGAAGTGCAAGCCAATAATGCGCTATTTGAGTATATATAGTGTTGCAGTTGTCCCGACTCCATGCAAATGTCACAGATGAATCACTGCAGATAAGCTTAATAATACGTGTATAAAAATTGCAGTCTAACCTGTAGAGACTAGACATCCTATTTTTAATCCAATCCTACATACCGCAGATGCCCCGCTCGTAAATAATACGGGTGGGTCGATCAGCAAGCCTAACATCTGCGGAAAGGCCGGTTATTGTTGTCTTCGCATGTCGAGTACAATTGTCTTTCAGATAAATACTTTTAATACCTCGGGAGGACTCTGTAGTACAATCACTTTAAGATCCATATTTCAGACACTCGTTTGTATCATTTTCTTGAAAAGAAAAGGGCTTTCCACTCGCTTTCCCTCTTCCTTTTCCTTACACCAAAGCTCAGCCGTTTTGTAGCCAACGCCCCTACCATGTCGGATTTCAAGCTCTACCACTACGACCCATCTTTTACCGCCGCAATTATCTTTCTAGCTTTATTTAGTGCCTTAACGCTCTGCCATCTCTTTCAACTCATCTGGTACAGAACTTTCTATCTTGTTCCATTCCTTATTGGATGTATTTGTAAGTGGCTGATACTCCTTGCCCCCGAGCACGCACTCATCAATCCACAACAGTTGAGGCAATCGGTTATGCCGGGCGTGCAATATCTGCAAAGCAGACTCCTGACTGGGCTATTATGCCTTATGTCCTCCAAAGTCTCCTTCTGCTCCTCGGTCCGACAATGTTGGCAGCTTCTATCTACATGTCGCTTGGAAGACTCATTAAATCCCTCGAAGCCGACGATTATTCACTGATCCCGATTGAGTTTTTGACAAAGACCTTTGTTATTGGTGATGTCATTTCATTTCTGGCACAGTCTGCGGGTAAGTTTGAACCATATCCTGTGGCGTTGGTCGCGATACTAACCTCTGATAACTACAGGAGGAGGTATGCTAACCAAAGCCAAGTCCAAGGGCGACCAGAAGATGGGTCAAAACATCATCATCCTTGGCCTTGCAGTTCAAATCTACTTCTTCGCATTCTTCATCACTATTCTTCACATCTTCCATCGTCGAATGACTGCATACCCGACCAGCAAAAGCCTTTCTTCTACCTCTCCCTGGAAGCAATTTGTTCTCGTTCTATACATTAACAGTGGTCTGATCATGATCCGTTCTCTTTTCCGTTTGGTTGAGTACATCACCGGATCGAACGGCCCGTTGCAGTCAACTGAAACATATATTTACGTGTTTGACGCCTCGATGATCTTCGTCACCGTCGCTCTTTTCAACCTTGTTCACCCGGGACGAGCGATAATAACTCCCAGGGAATCGGTGGAGACGTTTCATATACACAATGACTCAGCAAGCATTCCTCTACAGAATAAGAGCTACTTGTTGCCTTCCATTGTCCAGCAACCGTTCCCCACGCCCGACCATCATCGCTATCGCTATCTACAAGAACATCCAATGGCTCAACATCCCCCTCATAATCACACAGCCTCCCTTTACCAGTACAACTACCCCTATTACTCAACTTCGCCGGGCCGATTTTACGATCAGGCCTGAGCAACTCTTGGAACTAGTTACGGTGCGCTTCTCTCCAAATTATTTCTCCGAGACGGCGCGCTCATTGCATTGCATGTAGATTTATTCATGGATATTAAGATTATTGCATTTGTATATTCTGGATTTTCGACGGCGCCAGGATACGGATAGGAAGTTATATTTATCGGACTGCGCCAAGACAATGACCCAGGTACACGTTTGGGGCCTTGGTAGAGAGAACTTGCTAGGTCTGCGGCTCTGTATTACCTACAGCGAAGGAAGGTATTGCTTGCATAAGAGTTTAGTGCTAGGAGAGCAAAGCACCTCGTATCTCAGTAGAAGAAATTTATTGTATATACAGTTAACTAAACTAGTTGTCTGGCAAGCCGAACAAAAGCCAGACTAAGAATAGAACATGCCGTATGTTGTAAAGAAAACAGCTCCTCCCGTATCCACGAGAGACCCCCACAGGCCCCCAATGCTGTAACTCTCAATCCCAACATGACTTAGCATCACCAAAGCACTGCCAAAATTTCTCAAGTATGGTAGATACCCCATCGCATGTCAACGCCTCCAACCAGTCCAGTAAGACTCTGGCATCCCATGACACCAGCAGCGCCAACCTTTCCTTCCCACTGAAACTTGTCGATAGAGCTGTTAATCAGATCAATGATGTCCTGATTGCCGATATAAGCAGCGTTCATGTTAGATCCAGCGCCCTGTGCACCGAAAGCGCAGGTTCCGTACTGGACCAGCTGGTGTTGCTCGCCACCAGCACCGACGGTCCAAGTGCCGCCGCCAGCGATGTTGCGGGCGATTTGCTGGCAGTCGGAAACTTGAGGAGAGCCTCCGGAGGAGTGGTTCTCAAAGGTAGAGTCGCCGCAGTCGTTGACTGACTTGCGCTTGGTGAGGGTGGATGTGGACTCTGTGATGGGGGAGGCTGCGGCGAAGGCTGCCATGAGGAGGGTGAGGAAGCTAGTGTTGGCGAGCATTGTGATGGTTGTAGGTTTTAGAAGTTGGCTGAAGGGTTGATGTGAAGTTTGAGTGTTTGGATGAGTGATCGTTGATAGAGATCTGGGAGAGTCAACGACTTATATACTCAACATCCTGGCTTTTAACTGAAGTACAATGTGCTCAACCCTTTCGATATCCCCGTCACCTCAGACATCGGCTCATGAACTTTTGCCTCTGAAGGATTACATTTTACAAAAAGTCCTATCCAACCCATAGGCGCCTGCTATGTTTCATTGGCCGTTTTAGCGATTTTTCCGCAATAGTATGGGCTTACCTAGCCTGGGCCCATTTTCAGAGTCACCGAATGTTCCTCCTGCCAATTAAGCGAAAAGAGCATTTTCCGTATAAATGTCCAGTTATAGGAATAGCCCCATTTGTTTGTAGTTGTCATTGTGGCCAAAACCAGTAAAGCGACCAATTATGATCTAATAATTCTATGAAATGTCTATGTTTCGGTTGTGTCTAAGTAGCCAACGCCATTGCTCCGGACTTTTAGATCATATTCAGGCTATTCGGGTTCTTCTCTACTGACAGCCCCTGAATATTATATCTATACCTTCTCTTTCTACAATAATGCTAAGCCATCTTCAAGTCAGGGACTTCTCGGTCTGTGAATCATCAAGGGTCCATTCTCGTATCCGCGACCAGGCGAGTCGCCTGATTTAGTAAAATCCTGGCCAGTTTGGAGGCCAAAAGGTGGAAATATACGATTGTAAAATGACCTATGATTTCTATTCGGCTCACTATTACATGCACAGTTGTTCTAGTAGTGGACATGATTCAATTACGAGACCGTTTGTCTCACTTCAGGATCCTTTGGAGTCAGCACTAGCCATTTCAAGAAGGCTCAATAGCAACACAGCGGTGACAGTCTCTTTTGTTCCACGACTTACGGATCTCGCTGGCCAGATCCGTCGACAGTCCCGTGGTCGATCCGAATTTATCTGTGGGAAAGAGGAGACAATCGGCAATTATAGCCGTTCAATCCTTGACATTTGAGCTCGGAATGCTTACGTCCCCACAGCGCTGGATGCCTGGCCCAGCTCTATTGCAACATCGGCCCAGAGAGGCTGCAAGACTGAGGTTACATACAATAACTCGAATGGATTTCCTCATCTGACTTGTCTTACTTTCGATGATCAGATACTTGCGTGAATATTAATTGGTTTGGAATTAGGGGATCCTGGGACACCCTTCCATCTTGAACTTGATCTTGTTGAAGTAATGAGCAGATTCTAAAATGTTATCATACTCCCTGTTCAGTGGCCTTTTTAGTGGAAGAAGCCAACCCAAATTAATTAGCGGCCCGAGAAGATGGTCATTCCGATTGGTGTAAGACCCTTGTCTCAGATAAGTCTTTGCTCAAAAGGATAGTGATCTATAGGGCCCGGGCTATTCCCGGCCCGAGGCCAAGGTTTTAGGTACAGGGTAAAGACGACTGGTAGCTTGAATATGTGAGCTATGAATTTCTGTGTTTAATGCCTTGATCTGGTGCTGTTCCTTGACATTGAAAGAACTGAAAGGTAATTTACATAAGGATTATTCCTTCTTACATAAGGGTACAAATAGATAGTAAATTATAAGCCTGTCGAGTAGTTCAGAGCTCAAAGCAAACGAATTACCCCAAGCTTGGACTTGCAAAAAAGGATGTTACATTGCAAGATGAAGTTGTTCAAGCTTGCAAGATTGCATACAAGTTAGGCGACAATGGAAATGGCAACTAGTATATTACAGTGATTAAGGCCATCGAATTTACATAATGTATGATTGTCCTGAATGAAATTGATCCGGATTTTAAGTTGGTCTGAGCGAGATACGGCCGGAGAGATATCACAATGCTGTTATAGATACGGAGTAGGTACGTGTGTTCGCAGCGTAAAGCTTAACCTTATAGGCCGCAGCCATCCCATAGTTGTGTTAACGACGAAAAGTGCCGGCGGGTAATCTTTCAGCTTGATTGTAGATTCAAAAGAATAGCTATCTAATGGATGTGTAAAGAGAATAGAGAGTTCTAGAATGGGCTTAAGGAGGAGACTAAAAGAGTACTCCGTACAGGGGCTAAGTACCTTAGATAACGAAAAAAGCACTAAGATAAGCACACCAGACTCGCTTATTTTTCAAGATCCTGGTTACACAGGAACAGGTTATTTGCATTGCTCTATGTAATCGCAGTGACTGAACATTGAAAGGATAAAAGGGAAGCTATATTACTAAAATATCTTTCGACGTGAGCAGAAAGTAATAATTGCACGGGGATTTGTAAGAACAGAGGATGTACGGTAAGCGAGGTTCAGGGGTTCAGTTGGTGTTGGTGGCTGAGGAAAAACCGATAGCTCCTGACTATTGGTACTTAGCGCATCTGAGTGTCATGCACTGTTGGACTAATCTAAAACGTCAAGATGTTAACCGCGACCACTGAAGAGATATCTAAAAGTCTTAGCACCTTTAATTTAAATAAATTAAATAACGGCTGCTGATATACGTAGAGAAATGGCCTTTTCTAACGGATTACTAGTTATATTGTATACCGGCAAAAAGTTTTAAGATTTTAAACTCGCCTGTGCTAGTGATTAGCTGAAGGTTGTCTTAAAGCCTAATCAAGGCTAGGATGTCTCTGTATTGGTTTTTGGACCCTGCCAAATTGGCACTATTGATTTTACTTGCCCCAAACGCGCTTTGCGACAGGCATTAGCTGGTAGAACTAGTGACATAAGTAAACAAACAGCAACTTTTTCAATGTTAATTTGGGAAAGCGCATCATACGATGGCCCGCGTAGCCCACCGGCGGCCGACTCAGCTGGCTGGCTCACCACAATAAAAATAGCAGCCCTTCTCCCTTAACTTAGATCTTTTCTGACATCACGCGCCTCACACGTGTGAAGAATTCTGCAACGGAGGACAGACGCCTTTAGCGAACATTCAAAGCCTGAGACCTTCACAGCGTTGAATGAATCTACTACAACTTAGTTCTCCAAGCTTCGCACGATTTATCGCTGCCCCTTCGACATGAGGCCAAAAGCAACGCTTGCCCTCTGGGCGTTCCTCATACCTCTCTGTTCAGCGGTATCCTGCAATCAACTAAGCAACCCCTACGACGGCCCTTCCAACACACAATTCGAGATTCATTGCAATTCATACTCAACCGGCGGCAATCAAATCGGTTCCTCCTTCGAGGTTAGCGACTTGGAGACATGCATTCAGCTGTGTGGTGGTGACTCAGATTGCAAAGTTGCACTCTTTGACATGAGCCAGCTTCTTTGCTACTTAATGGACGAGTCGGATGGCCCAGCGCCTAACAATCTATATGACATGGCTCTTGTGCTGTCACCTGCGCCAACCACGACGACAACCGATGCCATCTCGACTACAACTGAAGCCGTGTCGGCTACAACCTCTGCCGCCTCGGGTCCATTATCTTGCGACCAACTCGATTCTCCAGCCTCCGTCGACGGTGTGGAATTCAATACCAACTGCGGTTGGCGAGCAACTGGCAGTATCCCAATGGAATATCACAGCCAGGTGCACAGCTTGACTGAATGTATGGCACTCTGCGCTGATAATGTGGCTTGCCGCGTACTCAACTTCTACCACAATTATTACGAATGTTACTTGTACGAAAGCTTTAGCGGTCTCAACCAAGACCTTGAACAGGATATGGCTTATGTGGTATCTCGGCCAGCTGTCTCGTCTACAACTGAGGCACCAACAGAACTTTCTACCACCACCTCATTCGCCACCACGTCAACTGCAGTAGCAACAGGACCGCTGACTTGCAGTCAAATGGAGAGCGGTACTTATACCGGCCCTAATGGGAACGAGTTTTTTCTTGCCTGCGATACTTCCGCGACTGGAGAATCAATCTATCGACGAGATGAAGAAGATAGCTTTGAAGGGTGCCTGAATCGGTGTGATAGTGAAAAGAGGTGCATTGCTGTGAATTTCTATCCTTCTCCTGAGAGTGAATGCGATCTGATTGAGTCATTCGAAGGGGGTCAATTCTCCCCTGGTACTGCCTTTGCTTACAAGTTACTTTCATCTACATCGACCTCGGCGTCATCTGAGACTTATGTAACTGTTGAATCCACCGCAGGATCTACAACATCGACACTGTACACAAGCTCTTCAGCGTCGATATCATCCGGGTCCCAAGAGACTTCATCAGCACTCACGTCAGAGACTACGGCAGCGGATACAACGGAGTCGTCATCCTTTACCACTACGTCAAGTGTAACCTCCGAAGCAACTACTTCACTGCCAACGACATCGTCACAATTTACATCATTGTCGTCTTCACAAGATATTGCTTCAGGGACAACATCAGACTCTGCACTCCAGTCTACACTAGAGTCTACATCTGCTTCAGCTGCATCAGCTACAACCTCAATAGAGGTTATCTCGTCATCAACTGAACTGTTAGCATCTGCATCAACCGATTTCTCATCGCTATCTTCAGAATCGGTCTCAGAGTCTACAACGGTTGCCCAATCAGTATCTACATCAGCCGAAGTGTCCACTTCTCTAGAGCTCACTACCGTCGCAACAAGTACAGGCTCGTTGCACACCGACACTTCCAACATCGAGGTGTCGACCGACGAGGCGTTGACTACTAAACCCACATCCATAGAAACGTCAACGGTTCAGATATCTTCCACTACGATTTCGGTTACCGCGATAGAAATCACAGCAATAACATTTAGCGCGAGCGACACTAGCCGCGCTTCAACTGAGATACAGTCCACATCAGATGCTTCCGCTTTGCCTTCGACCTCATCAACACCATCCGCAAGTAACATCCCGACCCTTGGTGAATATACCTTCACAGGCTGTTTGAAATCCCTCGAGGGATATCCATCCTTCAAAGAGGTAGCTACTGATCCAGAAATGACTACCCGAAAGTGTGTCGAGCTGGCTTTGGGAAGTGCGTACATTGGTGTTTATCAAGAGTAAGTTCTCCTTTTGATCTATGAGTACCCAAACTAACGTTTTCTAGGACTTGTTATAAGGCCGATGTGCTCGATGATACGGAATTTGTAGCGGATGCACGCTGCGATCTAACATGCCCTGGAGATCGCACTCTATTCTGCGGAGGCATTCTTCGCGCCGGAGGGAAACTTCTGCATCGTGAAATAGCGCCTAATCATCTCTTGACCCTCTATCGCAAAAAGCTTCCCTCCACTTCGGATGTCTCATCCTCTTCGTCCTCCGTACCAACCTCTTCTTCTTCCCGCGCTTACGAATCGACTTCTGAATCAAGTGGTCCTTCATACTCCAGTCAAACAGACGCTTCATACTCTTTCTCCTCTTTCACAACGAAGAATACTGGCTCAAAGACGCTTTCAGTCTCTGATTCCACTGTCACAGAGACCAACTCCGCAACTCGCCTGTCAACATCTCTCCCTACCCCAACAGCCATCCATACTGCCTACTCGACTCTGACCATCGACCATGCCTACACCAAGACTCGATTTGCCGAGACAGTAACCACTGTTACTTACACTACTGTCAACCCAAGCAATTCTGCATCTCTAATCACAACCTGTGTTCCTATCACCCTGCTCTACAGCCCTTGCGGATGCAAGAACCAGGTGTACCCAACAGTGGATATGACGACTGTTGCCTGTACCCAAGGCGGGGATATCGTGACCCTGACAGTACCAAAGGCTGTTTGTGAGACTGGCCCTGCGAGCCATACACATCCGATAGTTCAATACCCTTCAGGCTGGGTTGGAGGGCACCAGACAGACGCGGGCGGCAATAGTTATCCTACGGGAGGTTCTCAACCTGGCTCGAAGAACGGACAGCCTGAGCACCCTACTGTAACCGCAGGAATACAGGGTTCCCATCCCAGCTACAAGACACACCAGCCCGTGGCCCCTACTTCAACTGGAGCATCTAATGGTTATAAGCGGCCGGAACAAGGGATCCCGCAGCCATCTGTTCCAGTTCAAGGCTCAGCAGAGTCCAAAAGCAATTCGCCGGCTTATCCCTCCCAGCCATCATCCCTGAAGAGCTTGACAACGGAAACAAGCATTGTTCCTACTTCTCAACTCGGCAATTCGGCACTTCCATCTCAACCATCATCTCTTGACCAGGCCCAAGCTCCTTCAGAGTCTAAGGGAGCGCCCTCTACTACCTCAGTGGTTGTTTCAGATGCTCACAGATATGACCTCACATCGTGGATCATGATTACTGCATTGGTTGGGATGTTTTTGTTGTAAGATACACTAGCAGGGTATGATGTTCACGCTTGTGGTTGGCACCGTGTCGTTTGATTACTTCATCCACCTGTACTGGCCTGTCTTGATGAACGCCAGCGGAACTATGAAGTTTAGACAGATTTAGCGTTATCTCCAGTATGGCCCGTGAGGAACTTATTAGTCACGGAGTTTGGACTTTTACTTCATACTTGTATATAATTTAGTCTGGTGATTTAGATATACACATACCAATTACTTGTGAGAACTATGGGATGGCTCTTCGCAACTAAAAGACCTGCTCCCTCCCCGAACGCATTCCAGGCAAAGTCCGATACTCTTGTCTAATCTCTCTAATCCAACCCTGAGATTTTGTCTATACGCTGGAACCTGGTGGTAGGAAGCGTTGGCACAAGGATTGCTTGTTTCCGGAGGGAATGGATCAGGCATCAACTCCGCCTTCTGTAGCGCCCTTGAGATAGATATCTTGGAGAAATTCGCAGGCCAAAGACCCTGGAAAAACAGTTGCCTTATGTATGCAGACGTATGCTTGCTTGTCCATCCACAAAGACAACTGCACTGGCCAAGCTTGACTCCGCTGATAAGAATATGGCTTAGCTGCAGTCTCGCGAAGCCCCTTTGCTCTTCCAGCAAGTCTATTTATGAGTACGTTAGTTACGTCTCGATAGCATTACTACAGTACTTACATAATACCTCCCACGGCATGATAGATTCAGTGTCTTCCCCAGAGAGAGCGAGATAAGACCCGTAATGGTTGATGACCAATGCTGCAGTGATTTTCCTGAACGCTTGGGCATCCCGGATGAGATACGCCACGGCAGCAAGAAGCATAAGGTCCTCCGGCTTCACTTTTAATTCCCGGAGCCATGCCTTTTGGGCAAGCTGTATGGCGATCAGGCAATCGTACTTGTCTGCGGCGACCGCAACGGCTAGGATGTCACTGGCAGGGAGTGTCTGTGGGATCTTATCGTTCTGAAAGTGGATGACAGAACATATGATTTCCAATGCGGTAGCATCGTCATCCGGCAACAATAATTCGAAAGGGCCATCGCTATGTCGCATATCATGACCTTCTTTCCAGTTTGGCCCGAGCATGACTGAGAATGGCTTTGAGGCTGCCATCAATAACAGAGATTTCACCAGGAGCTTTGTCTTCTCCGGCCCAACTACCAGAATGACATCGCCATCTGGCACGATTTCCACAGCCTGGGTGATTCGGTTATATGTTGAGTCCTCCATGGCTTTGTCGAATTACTGATAGCGTTTATGTAAGAAGGTCGTGAAAATATTGAATACTGTTGAACTTCGTGATTTATATTATATCTAAGATGGTCACGAGGACATCTAGCTTTTCAGCCAAAAGCAAGATATTAGGCGACAGTAAATGCAACGAGTATATTGCCCGTATGTGTATCTTTGTTGACTTTTTTAACCTTTGTGCCCTGAGGACTAAAGCCTCCCTTAACCTCTCAGCCTTATCACAATTCATTGGTGTCCTTTACTTTGATGTTTTGGACTGAAGCTTATTTGAAACCTTCATACAATATAAGCACTCGCATGTTAATTTGCCACTTTCGTAGCTAAGTTCTGTCCGCTGATTTAAGCTCTCAGTCACAAGTCTCAACTGCAAACAATGCATCTAGCTCACAAAAAGCGAAAATAAAGACCACGCCATCTGGCTAGCTAGTGACGTTATTAGCTTCGATCAAGTCCGATATTGTACTTCTCTTGGAACTGGAGGTGGCAAGGAGAGTGATGAGTATCAGAGGTTTGCGATGCTCATCTTCAAAAGTACTTTGCGTTAGCCGTAAGCATACTAATGCCTTTATGTGCGGGGTATCAGCATGATTATAGCATCATGACAGATCTAGCACGTATGCGCTACCTAAACTGTGTTAAGCTTGTGATGTAGTTGTGCGCTAGTGTATGATCTACAGTCCTTAGTCTAATTACTTGCTTGTCAGTTAAAGAAAGATTGGATGAGAATGGAGGATGTCTTTACAAATTATATCATAACTGCAACATTCACACGCTGTGACTCAATTAAATCTAGGTGGCCTGGAAAGTTTATGCCGCATTTGCAACATAGACACCATCGCACTCTGATGTGCGCAACCAGGCAACGTAATAGTGCACACCTCATTGCATAAGCTTGGAGTCATAGCCTGGTCAGCTTTCTACAAGCCCATGATCTATAAATCACAAGTCATTGGCATACTCGGCATCCTCCAAACTCCTTGCATAAGCTTTCAAAGACCAATTTTACCAGAACTCCAATCTTTCCCTGCATCCGTTGTCTACTATACTCGAAATGGATAATTCCAAGAAGGAGATTGCATCAACAGGATGCAAACCCCCGTTCCCGGCAGCTTCCTCCTTGGTTTCTCATGATGACCTCGTCCTCCCTGCAGCCTTCAATGATATATCTCCCTTGGCCAGGGAACTTCAGCCACTGAGATATGAGGCTAGAGATGAGGTGCATAGATTTCTCAGCGCCTTTCTCGACCTTTCTCGCTTCAATGCCATACGCAAGATGCTATGGCTGATCGCCGTTCATGGAGCTCCCCGTTCATTATACTACCAGAAATTCCTGCGCCGTGAAATTGTAATTGCGGAGGAACTGGATCTTCATCTTGTTTGGGCCAAGTCGAGAATTTTCATTAAGCCACTGCCGGACTTTCTCCTCAACTACGATTTCTGGGAGGCCAACATATCCTGTGACCCTCAGTTGCACCGAGCAGCCTGCGGGCTTCTGTACTCTTACTGCGGCCTTATTCGCTTTGGTCATGATTTGCGGGTGGCTCAAGAATCTCGTCTAATCAATGAGAACTTGGACTACCGAGCTTGGTCGGATTTTGCACGTACAATACTGCCAAATCTCAACCCCAAGGACTCTAATATCATGGATAAACGATTTCAATACGGCGAGTTACGATTGAATCGACTGGATACGATTTACCGATATTCGCCTTACAAGTTTTCTATATCCAGTATCCTTCAAGGCTTCCCCCATGCCTTGACCGAGAGCTATGTGCCGTACATGGACCAGTACAACAACGCAGTGTCAGCATTTGGTGTCATTGTTATTATTCTGTCGGCTTTCAATCTATCGTTATCCTCACATTCGAACAATCCAGATCCTGATCTTCAGCAAGCAGCATATGGGTTCAGTATATTCGCGATGATTTTATGCGCCGCCGTTACTGGACTATTTATTGTATTACCCTTGATTTCCTCACTAGCGACAGTATATGGCTCTTTTGCGATACGAAGACGACTTGAGAAGAGAAATGAGGACAATTATGCGTAGCTAGTCATTACCCGCACTTAGTATTCTTAGTCTAATACACTTTGTTCAGTTAAGATGTGAGAGCCAAGTAATACTCTGTTTTTAGCCATCTTAATCTTGACGATAATACTTCGCCCTACAGGAGGGACCCTTTACCGTAGTCTTGAGACTAGAAGATTCCACCGGGAGAGTGTTGGTCGCGTGGGCGGAAGTTGTAGGAGTGGAAACAGGAGAAACCTCATCGGCAATAGCAGAGGTAGCAAACGAAACAACAGTACTGATGGGAGCAGTTATATCAGCTGCAGCAGAAGTGTCAGCGGCGGCCTCAGCCTCAGCGGGGACGGAGGTCTTTACACGAGCGGTGGCTTTAGCCTTGGCGGCGTCGGCCATGCGGGGGCTGATGGCAGCGACACCAGGGAAGAACGAAGGCCGAATGGTAGGAATGGCAATGGAAACAGTAAGACCAAGACCATTCTCAAGCTCTCCATCCATGGTCGGAGTCGCAGCGCTGGCAGCATCAACAGTCTGCGTAGTCGTGTAAGCACCACCATCGCCCTTCTTAAGACAGGCTCCAGATCCGTAGGCGTTCTTGCACACATGCTCAACGGTATCGCCCTTGTTACTTCCAACAGTAAAGTCATCGACCTGCATGTCAGTGCAGGGAACATCAGCCGGGCAGTTGAACTTGATGGGTCCCCTTTGGTGACCATCGGCGCAGGTTCCGGACCAGCCGGAGAAGGTCATGTTGCTGTAGAGGATACCATCGCCGGCAATGGGCTTCATGGAGCTCCACTGGGCATCGAGGTCGAGCGTGTAGGCATTGGAGTGGCCGGCGAAGTTCTTGAGAGCAACGTTGTTGACGGTGCCGCTGCCGCCGTAGGACTTGAACATGTACATCTGGTTGGAGCGCTGGGTGTAGATATTGTTGTACTCAATGTCGTGAATATCTGGACTAGATTAGCGCTGATTAGTAGTTACATGATATTGATAATTACCGGTGTCGGTGGCGAGGGACCCCATGGCACAGCCGCCAGACCAGTTGCAGAAGATGTTCTCGATCAGAAGGTGGTCAGAGGGGTTCTTGACGGTTACACATTCGTCTTTGTTGCTGACTTCAACATCGTGGATACTAAAACAACGTCAGCATAACTCCGCATCTAAAAGAATTCCAAGGGGCCGGGACTTACTGGATATTAGTTCCCCAGACATCAATGCCATCGAGGCCACCTCGATTACCTCCGTGAATGGCCATGTTGTAAACTTCACCGTTGGAGCAGGTGTCGACAGAGAAGTGGAAGGCGGGCGCTTAATTATGTCAGTTTTGTCACTTATTAAGGCGTGTGATACTCACAATCGACTAGAGCAACGTCGTGGATGGAGAAGCTCTTGACGTCGGAGAACCGAAGAATACGTGGGCCATATTCATTGTCTACTTTACGTCAGTGTCTTTAATCAAGAGTCATGGCAATGTGTGGAACATACTCTTATGAAACTCATATCCATAACCCTGGATAGCTCCCTTGGAGGTGCTACTATAGAACTCAAAGTCCACTAGGTGCTTCAACATGAACATATTGCCTCCATCGGTGCCAATTCGGTAGATGATTCCATCAAGACGAAATGACATGGGTTTCGAAGACGTCAATGTCACCCAGGTACTCATACCGTAGTCGCCCTGTGGAACATAGACTTCTCCACCGCCAGTTCTGCAGTCATTCCAAGCCTTTTGAATTGCGGGACCATTATCAGTCTTTGCATTCGCCTTGGCACCGTAGTCGACGATGTTGCAAGTCTTGATCGTAGCCTTGGCTGAAGTAGAAGTGAGAGGTCCGACCTTTCCGTTTAGCTGCGCGGCAGCATGGACGGCGGAACAAGCGGCAATCAATGCCGAAACAAATGAGTGACGCATAGTGAAGAAGAAGAAAAAGAGTGTGGATAAAAATACGTGTAAAAGAATGACAACTAATGAACCAAAAGAGAAGCGACAGACAGAAACACAAAGAGATCTACAATGCGCCTACGGGGTCTCGATTATATTTAAACCACAGATCTGGTAATTAGTTTGCAAGCTACATGGAAACCGTCCGTAAAACTAGCGTTCGACATTGATGAAGAATGATCGGATATTAATGAAGGTCATTTCATTGTGGGTTGCGTCTCCTGATGACAGGGTTCATGAAACGACCCAACGGTTCGGCACGACCAAATTCAGAAAAACCCACCAATAAGCGCTTCCGATAATCGGGTGAAAGATGCCGTGAGCCTTCTAGATGAATTAGCCCCAAACATGTTGTTTATTAACCAAGGGGTTAAACGCGTATATATAAAGAGTCCTCGGGTTCTTAAAAGTTGTTTTACTACGAATATCTGACAAGTCGGGCGCTCTGGGCAATGCATGTTCTATTTATCTGAGCGCATACTCTGGAAATCTCATAAAAAGCTGTATAGTCGTGTCACTGGACCGTGAAAACGGCCGGTGGAACTTGGAAGCAACTTGTTGAAAGATGTTGTTGCTTTACAGCGTCTATAGCAATTTACGGGAGAACATCATAATATTGTCAGCAATGCCAATGTCATTTATATAGCTAAGGACTTTGAGGCGGCCTTGTTTAGCGTTATGAAACGGGTCTGCATTTGGTCGGCTGCCTGGTCGGTGGTTTCTGCCTCAGAGTAACACACACCGTGAATGATAGGGATCTATCGAAGTCTCATTAGGCAAGCATTACTGACAAGGCCTCCAATCTGGCTGACGTAAACTACCACGGATAAGCCTGTGAGGTATTAGCATCGTACCCAACGTGAAATTGACAAACTTACTCTACCATCCCAGCACCAGAATGTGCCAGTATCAGTGTGATTCTTCTCATTGATCACCTTGAGCATACCCGAGACACTCTCGTCCGGCTCCAAGAGCGTTCCCACATCCCAGGTGCCAACCTCGCCAGAGTTCATATCGCTAATAATGATCAGTCAAGCTTTCATACTCGAGAATGGAATGAACACTCACGTATGCACCTCGCCAGGGTGGAGAGCCAGAACACATATCTCAGCCCACTTGCCACCGCGTCTTTTCAACTCCTCCGCCATGTGTCTCAGCATTTGGTTGAGTGCAGCCTTGCTAGCCGCATATGCTGCGAAGCCGTCTTCATATGCGAGAAAATTGGTGGTCGACCCGGAGTCGGATGAGATGAAGATCAATTTCGAAGGAGGGCTATCGGGATTCAAGTTGACCAGTTTCTGTGCGCATATAATTGGTCCGATGACGTTGGTTTCCATGTGAAATTTGAAGTTGTCGTATGATCTTGGAGCCCGAGTTAGCAATTGTATTGGCAGGAGAATGCTTATCGACGGGGCATTACAGTTCTGTTGCTCGATTAGGGTATCTGAGAACACCTGCATTCATGATGATGTTGTCAATTCTGATTCCTTTGGTTACAAGAGCGCTCATCCTGGCTGCAAAGGCCTGTAATAAGGCTATTAGACATGTCTATAATAAATGACTTGGCGGGAAATAAGTTGGGCTTACATCAATGCCTTCGCTACTCGCAACGTCGCACTGCTCGACGATACAATTGTCTGTAGTGCCGTAGGCTTTGATGACTTCCGAAAGTCCCGATGCTTCTGGGTTCCGAGCTGTGGCGATTACCCGATTTCCTGCTTGAAGGAGCTGCTTGACATATTCAAGACCGATGCCCCGTGAAGCACCAACCACTACCCAGGTTGCGGGTGTTCCGGTTGTGTTTGACATGATGCTTATTTTGAAGTGAATAAATATGATGCTTGTTTTTGTTTATTGAGAAGAATTCTTGATGTTTGTTATAATCCAGCATTCGATCTGGGAACGTAGCGAGTATTTAACTACTTGATGGCTTATCGTGTTTTGCACCAAAGTTGAGATCCTTTACCCATATTTGGATTAGTGGTAAACTGTACTGCCGGCGCGGGGTAGGTAGTTATAGTAAGGCGCATCGGTAGAAGACTCGGGTGAGAGCTCAAAGGAACAATATCTACAAGTTAGCTACCAATACGGGCATAGAGCTATCTGTAATTGGTAGATAGATGTGATCCTGATCAGTAACAATAAAGAGCAACTTGGTGATTGGCCTGATCCGCGCGTCTCTTATCAGAAGTCACACTAAGTCACATCTGGTTAGAAGGCTAAGATTATGTCATGGACTTTTAGCGCGGATGATATTGTCCACGCGTCGCGAGACGCTGAACCCGCATCTGATCCCTACCCAGTCAAACCCGCGTCTGAAGACAGAGACTCGCGGCCACAGATTCTCATCAATTGTATACATAATAAAATGTCTTCAAATCCATCCACCATGCAGACAAGCAAAGCCAAAGCATCCACCAGGAAGCCACGGGCGCCAAAGACGCCAAAGGTCAAATACAGAAGGATGACAATCACCAAAAACCGTGCATGCACGAGAGACGTGTATAGAGACTTATACCATCACCCTGAGGATCTTCCCACCATCGGGCACTTCAACGTAAACGAACTAGACGCCGAGTATCTCCGGAAACTGTTGTCCCTCAACATGCCAAATCTAGAGGGCATCAATTTGAGATTCCGAGAAAGCCAGCTTTCAAGGCTGGACGAGGGACGTAAGAGAGAATTGAACAGTCGCATAGTCGCCAAACCGAAACTGAAGACGTGTAAGCTCAACAGTCGCAATGGTGGATGAAGGGAGATGGCTAACCCTCTGCCAAGTCAATTTCATACAGGATGATCCCAGGGAAACTTATAGGATGACTTTGCAGGATATTCCACTGCTCTCTCATCCAACCCTCACAACTCTCAAGCTACAGAAAGTCAGGATCGGTGAGTTCGGACGGCCGTCTGTCCGGCCTCTCCCTCTTGAGAATCTCGACTCGTTTTACCTCCATGCCCACGATTATTCTTACGAGGTCTTAAACAAATTCCTCAAGAACGCAAAGTCGCTCAGACACCTCGAGTTCCACCATCCTTTTGATGTACCAGCCCACAGAGATCCCCCAGATTTTTCAGAACTCCTCCAACCGTGCAAGAGCAGCCTCAAGATACTGGAACTGTGGTGGGACTGTCATGATCCCCTTTCCTTCAACAATCCAGGCATGAAATTTGCAGAGTTTACTGCCCTGCAATATCTTGCTATTCCTCCCAGAGCGTTGTTTGGCCCATATTGGTATGAGGAGAATCTTGACTTCTTGCAAATGCTCAAGGATAATATCCCACCTAACCTAAAGGTTTTGTTCCTGCAGGAGATGTATCCATGTTGGTCAGAAGAGGAGATCCCGGAAGGAATATTGCTTCCTAATGATTACAAACTGATCAAAACATTGCTCACTAACAAGGAATTATTCCCGTCGCTTAGGTATATTGCTTGGACATCAGAGATCGGCACCGTACCACCAGAGGATCTTGAGGATATGGCCGCAGAGTTGGGAATGGCTCTTGAGTTGGTGTCCAATAGATCTGAGCTGTTGCCTGATACAAAATGGCTTGAGAAACTATGATGAGAGTGTAAGAGGATAAAGGGTTTTATGGAATTCGCTTAAACACAGCTGAAAGCGCCAAGGGAATGCGGAATGAAGGTTTTAGGGATTTGTTCAGTAACTGGAGGACTGTGTGCCTGCAAAGTAGGGTAAAAGGAGAAGCCTATCACAAAGGAAATTGAGCAAGGGTACGGGAAAGATTGATAACTAACAAAGATGTGTTTATACTTTGGATATTTATGGAGCTACATTTAATTAGAATCTTATCATAATGGTCTGGTAGGCCCTCGATTGTTCCCTCGTTGCTACTTCTTTGTTAACAAGATACCAAAGCCTAAGTCAGGCCACTCTTCAGGGGTAGATTTCTCGGCAAATGCTTATAATGGATTCAGTTGCATAGAGTGATCCTCCAGTAATTAAATAAGTCAGCTTGGCTATATTATTAATTTAGCCTTATGGCCAACTTATATGCAGAGTCCTCGGTGTTCCTTCTGCCCATACTTCACGACTTTTCACATCCGGCTTCCTCTTCTCAGCTTCTATGAGATTAATCCCATATGTAGACGAGCTAGGGGCATTACTCAACACTACTCGGTCGTTCAAGTAACTGTCAAGCCCGCTAGAGCTACCGTTTCGTAGGAGTATTGCCGTACCCAGCAGGAGGTCCATGTACAGACTAGTGATATGTCGGTTGCGGTGTAAGTGAAGCGCCAGAATGACAGTGGTGACAAATGTGACAGCAAGAATAGCCACTGTAGCCAAAGCGGCAGACTTGACCACAAACAATCGGAGCCTTAGCCGCGACATGGTACCGGCGACCTCGTGTCTTTGTGTACTGGGATAAGCTTCCAACGTCACGAAGTTGGCAAAAAGAGCGGCAAAGATAACATTGAAGGAGTTTCCAATCTTTTGTTTGTCCGGCAAAGTGTCAAGGGTAGCCTCCCCGGAAGCATGTCCGATGACCAGACGCGAGAAGGTATCCATGTCATTGTATATAGTGGGATCGAAGAGGGAGTACCGAGGGATGTTTCGCAGCCAACCAGAGGCGAAAGCAGGCCAGAGCTGCTCTCTACTTGTCTCTGCGAACTTAATCACCTTAGGGGCAGTGGTGCCGTTAAGGAATGACATTTCCAGCGTAACATTAGACTTATATATCAGAGGCCGACATGTCACAACTGTTAGGTTGGACAGGTGGTATTTTTCGTTTGCGTTGTAGACCCCTGAAAACATTCCGAATCTTGCTCTGCCGCTACTCAAACCGCAGTTGGTATACCAAGTTCTCGCATACTGCAGGGTGTTGTTTGTAAGAGTGAACCACTTATTGACATCGCAGCCCTCATGCTTAAACCTGAAACGAATTTGAGCAGAATTCAGGTCGTCGTCCTCAAGATCAAGGCTTATTCCCCCGATCTTAACTAGATCGTTTTCGGTAGCGATAGTGCAGTCAAGATTTGAGGTGTATGCTTCAGTGTCGAAGGTGTAGTTTCCGCGGAAGTCCTTGGAAACAGGAGTGAATGGCAAGAAAGAATGTGTATCTGTCGTCCAAGGATAATTTTCTCCACTTCTTAAAACTGTGGCACTCACGAGGTCAAATGCTGGTGTTACCGATGAGTTATCAGTGCCGTTTCCCTCATCCCAACCAAGATATTCATCAAATCTTTTATTACTGTAGAGAGTGGCGGGGGTCTCAGAAGGAACCAGAGTTGTCGCAAAGATTGCCGCTGTGAGACCGCCTGCAGTCCAGAGAGCTGCTCGTAGGAGGAGACATATACCCAAGAGAACATGGCCTGTCCGCATGGCCCGAAAGCCATTTATAACAGGCCACTCCCCGTAGTCCAGTAACAAGGTCTTTTCAATCGTAGAGCCCCTCGCTCGTGGGGTGGACTGGGACTGAGCGGCCTGATGACGGAAGTGTCGTTCCCAAAACTGCAGTAAGAGTTTAACACCAGGTAAAGCTTTCTGGTGCTCCTTTTCAAGTTCGAGAAGAAGATAGACCTTTTTCAGTGAGTCAAGCATTGCAGACCATAGAGCGGAATAGGCCGCCATGATCCACGCCGGGATCGTGGCCCAAACAATAGAAGAGCTCAGAATTGGAGGAGGATGGAATCCTTTTGAGTCAAATGAAGGGTCAGGATTGTCTCCCACTGTAACCAGGCCATTGTTTCTGTTTGATATATGCCATAGTACAGAGATGGTAGTAATTATGGCGGCCTGGCAGAGAAGCTGAAGGACCATGCCCCATTCCGTGAGAAGCAGCGGTGGTTTTTGAGGAGGGATTCTGTTCTTGTACGCCTTGTATCTTTTGCTGATTGTGTTTAGTAAGCCTTTAATGACACCAAGTATGGACGATGTTGCGTCGCTAAAAACTGGTGATATTTTGTTAGAGACGACCTCTTGTTTTGCTGCCTTAATGGAAAAACGAGAATAGATAGACACAGAAACAGGAGCATGCTAAATAACTCACATTGCTTGATAGAAGTCCAAAAAGACTTCAAGGTGCCGTGATTCGTGGTTTTTGAACGCATATTGACTTAAAGCACAAAATGAAAGATTGGTCCGGAACACGTTTTCTCACAGCTATCTCTGGCAGCCGATGCATGTACTCATAAGATAACCGATTTAAGTTTCTCAGGCTATTTCAAGTCATTTATGAGGGTTACAATGGAGTCCAAAATGGTTAGAAGTACCGGTGAGGCTGGATTTAGCACGGCTCATTCGCCAATGAGATTGCACGAGTTTCACACCATCTTTCATCATCGAAGGTGATAATGGCTTATCACTTTTTCAGCTCTCATTCCATGACCGAATCATAGCCTAGGATAAAAGACAGTGGCTGGTCATGAGCGGCTTACTTTGCTACTGGTGGTACGGCAGTTGGGAGGATAAGACTTGGACCTAAGACATCCTCTCAAACAGACAGGTCTTATGTACACCACGACTTTCGCTCTTTGATACCATTGACCTGAAGCGACCTTCTGCATCTTTGTCAAAATACGTAACGGAAATAATTCACCATGAAGTCTCGCATAATATTCGCATACTTCCTAAAGCTTTGCGCCTCGCAAACAATCTCCACAAGCTGGACCTGCGAGGCCGGATCAGACATCACTTCGTTCCCTGCCTGCAACGGGTTTCTCAATTCCGGAAATGCTTGCGCGACTGTGTTGGATCGCCCTGGGAAGCAGAAATGCCTTTGCAAACAAGAATATCTAGACTCTCTGTATAAGTGAGTACCTCAGCTGGCCAAATCGGGCACCATCTCGGTACTGACGCTTGACAGCTGTGAAAATGAGTTGGAGCTTTGCTATCGGGGCAATTACTATCAAGACTCATTTGATAGAGGGCTCGAGCTTTGGGAAAGTCTTTGCCGTAGCTACGTGACATTCTCTCCAACGACTCCCTCAGCCGAACCATACACCGTTTATCCAGAGCAGCTCTGTGTCGACGTTGACAAGGCTTGCCAAACGGCCAGGAATATACTCAGTGATTGCCTGCCGTATGTTTCGGACACGGATACGTCGAGATTGAGCTCTTGCGAGTGCCAGCCTAGATTACTCCGGCAGGCTTACACTTGTCAATATATCGGGAACGTATCATGTCTCGCCACAGAAGCTGCGACGACAAATGCGTATGGGTATGGAATTTGTGACAATTTCGGGTCTATCATCGGGGCAGAGCATGTGAGTACAACAAATACAGAATATTATCGACGTATGCATACTGAGATTTTGCAGTCGGCGACCAACGAACCTGCTCAGACTAATGCTGATGATCTACCAACTTTGTCTGCCTCGACGCGTGAGACATTGACCATAACAGCATCGCAAACTTCGACTCAGACCTCAAGTAGCAGTCATCAACTTGTACCTCGTGTGTTTCTAATGCTGACTATCACGGCACTTGCTATACTGGGGTAGACACAGAACTCGAGTATTTCGCGCGGATTCTTCACAAGCCTTCCTTCTGTCACTGTAGTTCTCTGTGTATCAATAAGAAAGGTTGAGATTAGCTAGTAATGGTTGTTGCTACCTTCGCCGCACGGCAATCTGACCCTAGCCCTTCTTATATCCCTTCTTCTCAAGTACAACCTTTCCCGCGCTTGACATGAAATTAGCAAGCGATGCCAGAGCTACAGGAATGGCAAGGGGAGTGACAGCTGCAGCGGTTCCAGAGGCTACAAGCTGCACAAACCTGCTCCCCAGCTTGCTACGTTCTCTGCCTCCCTCCTTCTGGACCAGACCGATGTGGCGCTGATTGTCAGCCACGATTCGACGCATTTCCTCTTGCCGCTCTTGACGAAGCGCTACCTGGTCGGAGTAAATACGTTCCAGCCTTTGTTCCGTCTTTGTCCGCTCAGCCTCGAGAATCTTCTCATACTGCGTATCTTTCTCAGCTAGCGCTTCAGCGGTCTCCTTCTGAATCCGCTTAAGCTCCTCGCTATACTTGGCTTCGAGACGGTGCAGCTCCTCGTTGACAGCGCTTCTGCTATTATATTAAAAATTATTATATATTAATCTTATAAACTTAATTAACTTATATTCTCTTAACTTTTAAAGCTTTTACTAGCCTAAATATAACTTACCTTAGTAAAAGTATTAATACTTTAACTTTTCTAGCCTAGATAACTTAGTTAATAAAACCTTTAACAGTTTAACCTTTTTACTATATATATAATCCTTCCTAAAGTTATTTAATAACTCTAATTATTAACTTTCTAATTACTAGATTATACCTTATCTCTTTACTATAATAATTTATAAAGTTATAAGCTTTATTATTTAGTTAATATTACCTTTTAATACTATAATATATTTATTTTTTTTATTTCTTTTTTTTACTAGTTTTTTTAATACCTTAACTTTATTATAAGTAAATTTTATAATATAGTAAGTACCTAGGTTATTAATAACTACTTTAAATACTTTATAGCTAAAAAGGGCTAGCTTAATATAAATTATATTAAAAATATCTTAAGATTTAAAGTAAGCTTTTATAATAAATTAAAGCTTAGCTTTAATAAGGGCCTTATCTTTTAAGCTAGTTTATATTATAATATATTATTAAGTAATACCTTTAAAGGCATTAAAGTTAATAGGGAAATTATAAATATAGTCTTAAGCTTATTAGCTTATTAAGTTACTATTAATAATAGTTTAATTTATTATAATTAATATATTATTTATAAAGTTATATTATAGTATATATATAAAGATATAAAGTTAAGATTATATTTTTTTATATACCTTTTAATCTTTTTCCTTACCTTAGGGCTTATAATAAGATTTATTAGTTATTATAAAAGCTTATAGGTAAAAGCTTATATTAAGGAAAAAAATATTATATTATTATTTATTATTTGTATTTATAGCCTAAAGCTTAACCTTATAGGCCGCAGTTATTCCATAGATAGCGCTTCTAGCTGCAGTTTGGCCCAGAGACTTTTCTTCATCGACAAGCTCCCGCTGGATATCGAGCGTCATCTTGGCCTTGCCAGCAAACAGCATCAAAACGTCTAACGCAGATTCCTTGGTTCCGTCGAAACGCGCTACCCGGGCGCCGTGCTCAATCATGCTGCCCCAGAAGTCGGGGTTGGCTTTCAACTTATCTTCGTGAGCGACGGCTCTTTCATGAGAGATTTCCCCCCAAAAGGTAGACAGAATGACAACACTCTTCATCGGATCCTTTCCACAGAGCTTTCGGAATATCTTCAGGTTCTTCATCGCGCCTCCGTCCATACGGACGTCCTTGATTCGGTGCAAGTAGAGAATACCTGCAAGCTTTACGTCTTGACGATATACTACCTCAAGCCACTGGGCAATGTCAAGGAGGATCTCTGTGTCAGACTTGTATGTATCGTTGAAGCCGGGCGTATCGACTAGGAGGATAGTATGGCCGCGAGCGCTGAATGTCCATGAGGTGATTTCTTGGGTGCCTGTGTGTCTGGTGAATATGATTGTAGATGAAGCCGACATAGAGATAAAAGACTTACAAGCTTCCAGAGTATGTCCAACGACTACTTCAGTGTTGCCACTCGCCGTACGCACAAAGGTGCTCTTGCCTGAACCTGTAACCCCCATCACCGCGATTACCATTGTCGGCTGGTCCTTACTTCCATGATACCGGAACGTGCTGTGCTGCAGCGGGGGACGATCTGGGTTGATTTGTCAGGACAATGCCGTTGAAGCTGGGATGAATATGGACTGTAGGATATTGGACGTGGGGTGAAAAACAATTCTTTATCAAGCCAACTACCTTCGTGTGTGCGTAACATCCCTTGCAAGGCAGGTTGGGCCAAAGACCCCCTCCATTCGGTCTCCGACTAACTCGACGTATCACAGGCGCGACGTGGCGCTGGACCTTTTGCTAGTCTAGATTAGTCTTGATGACTTATCTAAGCCATGTCATACACATTTTGATGGCCAACGGGGAGCGAGGTGTTCTTGCCAGAGAAACCTGAGTTTCTGTGGGAATGAGTCGTACAAGAGGGAAAATGTGCAACGCCACCCTGCAAGACCCCTCATATCCACTCAAAAGAGGTTTCACAAGCAGAGAAGACTACACGTTAAGGGAAAGTTCCACCCGTTTAGCGTATCACAATCCTCGCTTACTGACCGTTGGTGTTGCTTCTCTTGGTGGATCTCGTACGCCTGCTACGAGGATTTGGATAGGCATACAAACCCGTCTGATGTCTGCATAAAGATCGCAGTCTCTCTCCCATGCGCCACAGTATATCATGCAGTTGGGGCTCGTGGCTTAGAGCTTAAATTAGCAGACAGAACTTAGGGTGAGGAATCACTGACATTAGTGAGTCATGGTGCTCACTTGACTGATCAAACTTTTGACTACCATGGAGCAGCACGAGCTCCGGACCAGAATGAAAGCAAAACCGCCACCTGTTCACACAACTGCGAGATGCTTAGGTGGCACATGTGAGACCAATACCTAAAGATGCGTTGATGCCTAATAGTGTAACTAGAGTGAGCTTGTTTCAGTTTGCTGACCTGCCGGATGCCCTGCAGCTAGAATGAGGCGAGGTACGACATCTATTTCTGTCAAAAAATAACCCCCTCCCCAAAATATCCAACAATATCATAATGGCTGAGAAAGACCTATTAGTGTGGCTCTCCAGCCGCATTATTAAAGGAGTCAAAGTCCAGGCTATCGGCCCATAGCCATAGTTGGCTGGCGTCAACAAGTCCTGAGTCAACAAGGGCCGACATATCGCCATCCCAATTGAAAGTGCCCTGGTCTCCATATGTGACATGATTGCCTGAAACAATACTCTGTGGCTCCATGGCGTCTAATGTGGATGGTGTGGAAATGTGCTGCCTAAAGACTATTCTCACATGGTTAGTTGCTCACTTTCCACGCGATCAATCTGTGTATGACAGACAAAAGTACTTGGCTTACCTTCCTGGATCGGCTCCAAGACCCCTTCGCTCCGGGAGGGACCTCCAGTCATCGTGCTTGGTCTGGGCGCTATTGCCCTGTTAGCTGCAGAGAAGGCCCAGTTAGATGATGCTGTGTCGATATCCGCACGACCTGAATAAGTGGTTCTTCCAGTGATTAGATCCGTCTCCTTTCGCAACATAACCTCGACTAAGCTATCAATAATACCCAAGCTCTGCTCCGAGACAAGCTGGCCACTATAAAGACCAGCTGTAGTCTCACGACACATGCGTGTAATATGCATTACCCCGGTCTTGGCGCGTGACCCCATGTCAGTAAGAGGCTGTGACAAGCAGATAGCGCACAGAACGACACCAGCTGTGAACATGGTCATACCGACATGGACGTCTGCGTGGGTCCTTCTGCAAGCATCTAAAATCCGGGGATGGCGGGAAAGTTCTGATGTATCCATGGCTGAGGTGAAGATCTGCTGGAGAGAAGTTCTGCTCTTGATCGCTGTAGAAGAGATGTCGTTACCGTTGTTGAAGACTTCAGTACGATGTAAGATTATTTGCAGGTTGTCGTAGGTCAGCTGAAGACTGAGTGCATGGATCTCAGTTGGTCTCACTACACTTGGGTCCGTGGACTGCTCTTGACCGCTAAGAGTCAGGATCTCGGGGAGTTCGCGGCGCCACTGGAGCATGCGTTGATGAATTGTTTCAACGGACTCAAAAGTATTTCGTTGTCTCTTCCTTCCCAAGAATGCGCCCATAATTCTGTAGAGACGAAACTTGTGTTGATGGTAGAGGATGAGTGGCCTAGCAGGGACATGAGTGTGACCATCTATGTCAATATCTGAGATCATCTCGACCTGACAATCAGAGTCATCGATGATGCAGGGGCGCCCGAATGCTACAGCGGCGTATCTGGTTGTAGGGACGTGGTTAGTTGCAAAACACGCGGATATCGAGATACAACCTACTTGTCGAAGACTTCCAACGTCCACCAAGTGCGTCGCTTGACTTCCCGTGCTAGCGGAGAGGTCTCTTTCCAGAAGCTCTCTCGGTGCAGTCCAATGACCTGAGCGATCTTGACTCCCATACCACAGATACCTAATCCGGTTGTAGGCCTCGTGTAAAATATGAAACTGCCGAGCAGGATACATATCTGGACTGTCTCTACCGTCTGACACCCAATAATCTGCAGGAACCGCGTCTCGATAACGGCAATCAGGTCTCGAGAAAGCTGTCGGTGTCGAGGACTCATCTGGTCATCAGGATCTTTGAGTGCAGCGTAGTGCGCACCCAGCGCGACTACGAGAAGCCAGGTCCAATAGAATGTTGTATCTTGGTACTTGATTTGTGTCTGCTGTAGCATGTCCGTGTACCGGTGGCGAAAGGTATCTTCGTGGAAGACCATCATGAACCAGTCCACCGAAGAGAAGAAGCTGTCTACTAATTCCTCAATGATATCGTCTTCGGGGAGTTCTACGCCTACCACGTTACGCCAATGTTTGGCAGAGAGCGTGGTGTTGGTTTCCAGGAGCTTTGTTCCGCCGGGCAGTGAGGACGTATCATGGCGTAAGTCCTGGTTGGGGCCATTTCCGCGAATTATCTGCATTAAAATGAGTGCCAAGTCCTTCCTGGAGGTGGAGGCTGCTGTCTGTAAACTCACAAGAGTACTTAGGTCAACGATGCTAGACTCTGGAAGTATAGGTGATCCTGGAGACTCAGCATATCGCGTCTGTTCAGACGAGGACTCTGCAGTGTCTCTAGGTGCCGAGGCTCGAGGGATACATGGGGCGCCCGCACGGATGCAGTGTACGCAAGGTCTCTCTGCGTCGCACTACAAATTGGTCAGCTAAACAGTAATGAGATCGCTAGCGATGAAGATCTATACTCCGAGCTTACGCTTGCGGCAGCGCTCACAAGCGGAAGATACTTTTTGTCTTTTTCTCACAGACGAAGACATGATGGGAGATCGTGTGGAAGAAGTGTCTTGGACGTGATGCTTCCGACGGAAGTGCTCGTCGGGTGTTCGCTAGAGCTAAGGTCCGTCGGAAGCTCCATACCCCTCATTTCCCCCACAGTGGTTAGGCGGTGACGGAGCACACTATGCTGTTTGTGTACTTTTATGACCCAGCTGTGCGCAGATCAGAAGGGAATGGTTAGCGGATTGACGCAAGACACAATGGAAAGCAGCTACATGGAACGGAAATGATGGGTTGTGTTATGAGCTTTGTAGAATATCTGAAGCTTTCCCCTACTGTGGAAAGTCAAGGCGGGTATTGTTCCTATTACATTTCGCATAAGACAAGAATCACATGCACAAAAACCATTATTCTACTTCAAGGTCCTTCAATAGCGTATAGAACATAGTAATAATGGTTGAGGGAGTAAATTTATTATCAATTTTATATCAGAACCTAGGTCCTCTTACTGCATTGCTTTTCCCTGACCCCAGCGCTTCGGAATTTTACTTGTTCACCTCCTCCAGTAGCGTCTTGGCAGCCAGCTTGCCCAAATTATTCGAAGCCAGCGGCGAATCACCGGTCAATAACAGACGATCTCGATGGCATTCACCAGAAATAGTCTTGTTAATGGGCGTAACACCGAGCTTCTTCAGTCGCTCACCAACCAGCCACTCCATCTTGCCAGGGATATAGCCAATGTCGATATTAGCACCCTGATCCAGCGAGTCAGGGAACACGTCGATGCTGTACCCATCATAAATAAACTTGGAACCCTCAGGCTTGCCGACGTCTGCGGCGAGAATACTAGCAGGCCCGTGGCAGAGGGTGATGAAGAAGCGGTCGTTGGCGTGAGCCCAGCGGAGAACGTCGCCGACGGTCTTGCTGAAGGGTATACCGTTCAGCACGCCGTGACCGCCGGGGATGAAGACTGCTAGATAAGGTGTTTCTTGATGGAACCCTTTGCCGTCTTTGCCATTCCAGACCTCGGACAGGTTAAGAGGGCTGCGAAGCTTCTGCTTATACTTGCCGTAAATCGACTTGACAGCCTCATCCTCCTGAGGAAAAGCCCACATCTCAAGCTTGACAGGATCACCCGAGAGTGTGGCAACATCGATATCGAAGCCAGCAGCGTCGAGGTGATACATAGGCAGAAGCATCTCAACTGGATGATTTCCCGTGGAGAAGAACTTGCCGTCTGCCATTTTGAGATATCGCTCCTGAGTGCCAATCATGAGAATCTTCCACTTGCCGCCGGTGTATTTGTTTGGATAGTCGGCGCCATCAAAATCTGTTTTGGCGGTAACGTACTGCGTGAGGGAGAAGGGTGAGGGGAAGTAGGCGTCATCTTCCGCTGTGTCACGGACGGGAGTCTTGTCGTCTTGTTTGGACATTGTGATGAGTTGTGAAGCCAAGTGTTTGGAGAATTGGTGTAGATAGTCGATGAGATGAGTTGAAGATGTAAGCTTAATTGTTGCTGCGAAATATTTCGGACGGTTGGAAGATGTCTTCTTATAGCTGTTGAAGCTCTACGTACGTGGCGGCCCCAAGGTGAGGAGTACTGCATATCGCTGAACGATAAGGTTTGACTTAATCGTTAGCTACCTTGTTTAGTCCCTGGATGGGAGCTACGGATAGTTCGCTATTGGCTAGACTTGCTTATCAACTCCGACGGAGATACCATTAGCGTTCCGACGGAACCGGGGATGTAAGACGGAAGAGGTTCCAGGCCAATCAATCATCTATGCCGTGTCTTGAAACCCCGCAACAACACGGAACCCATCCCTTGGCGGAACTTCCCTCATTACGTCAATGGTTTTCGGCATATAATGCATCTGCAAGCCCCTCGACAAGCCATCCCAATTTCTTTTCTAGACTTCACAGGACGATATAGCTGACTCGTAAGAAAACGTTTTAGTAATGACTACTGATTACAAGTTCGAGGGATGGATGGGAGAGGATGAACGATCAGCGGAAGGGAATATGGTATGGCAAGAGTATGAGCCAAAAAAGTGGGAGGAGACTGACGTTGATATTCGAATCACCCACTGTGGTATCTGTGGCTCTGACATTCACGTCCTCCGCTCAGGCTGGGTAAGTTCAAACGAAGATTGTTGTTGCACGAAACATCACTAATGCGTTACTTGATACCACAGCGACAAGCCCCATACCCCGTCGTGGTAGGCCACGAGATCGTCGGTGTCGCCGTTCGCGTTGGCAGCCAATCTGAAGGCGGCATTAAAGTCGGCGACATTGTCGGTGTCGGTGCTCAATCCGATGCTTGCCTCAATCGCAATTTCGGGGATGACAACAATGAGCGGCCTAAATGTAATGAGTGCGCTTCCGGAGAAGAGAATTACTGCACCCGCATGGCCCCCACTTACGGCTCAAATTTCCTATCTACAGGTGACAAAACGCAAGGTGGCTATGCTCGCTACCACCGCTGCCCTTCGCACTTCGTCATTCGCATCCCCGATGGCGTTGCCCCAGAGTATGCAGCGCCACTTCTTTGTGGCGGAGTTACAGTCTATTCGCCTTTGAAGCAGTTCGGTGCTGGGCCTGGTAAGAAGGTCGGTATAGTTGGCGTTGGGGGGCTGGGTCATTTTGCTGTGCTCTTTGCTCGTGCACTTGGCGCCGATGAGGTTGTAGGTATCTCGCGGAGAGAAAGTAAGAGACAGGAAGCCATGGATCTTGGATGTACAGATTACATTGCCACGGCTGATGAAGAGGGATGGGAAACCAAGAATTCTCGAAGGCTGGACCTGATTGTTTCCACCGTATCATCTCCCAAGGTATGCCACCCCTTCCAGATTAAGCCGATTGACCACTAATGAGCTATCCTATAGATGCCTCTGGCTGATTATATCGGCCTACTACGACTAGACGGCACGCTCGTCCAAGTCGGTCTTCCTGAAGGTCAACTACCCTTCCGACCTGGTAGTCTGACCGGCGCACGCCGCAGAATCGCAGGCTCAAGCATCGGGTCGCCAGCTGAGATCAAGGAAATGCTGCAGCTAGTCGCAGATAAGAATGTCAAGCCTTGGGTTGAGATGCGTCCCATGTCAGAAGCAAACCAGGCTATCATTGACTTCGAGGCTGGAAAGCCCCGATTCCGCTATGTTTTGGTTAATCCGGATTCATGAATCAGATATATATTTTTGCCAGGCATCGCGCAACCCAGAGTTCTATCGCCACAAAATGGGAGTGGCTTGTAAAGAGTCAGAATCCAAGATATGCAATTGGAAGTTTTTAGCTGATAAGCATTCAATGTGTCTTACCCAGCCTAGCAAGAGATAGCGCTTCAGTGTGACTATACTGAAATCTAAGCAGGGGGCTAGACAAGTCTAAGCCGTGTTGAAACGGAGTTATGAGAATCTCCTCGTTCACTGTTATCGACGACAAAATAATTATGGCGCTCCAGTGAGATGTGGTGTTGTCAATTGGGTGTAGCTTCCAAGTGTACCCGGAGTTAAGCTTGGTGATAATCTTATGTCCAGAACCGGACGACCAACAAAAGTAACAACCGATGCCGATATCAATGTGTATTAAAGTGCCAAGATATCTATTTCTATTTTAAATATTCCATTCATACACAATCTCAACTGCATCTTCCGATTTGACTCCACAATATCACAAACTTCTTCCGCATCATGTCTTCAACTGCAGAAACACGGAATCGATCTGCGGTACTGCCTCACCCAAAGGCTCATCCTATGATCATTGTCTCGTCACCAATTCCTGTTCCAACTGGAACTGAGATACTCATTCGTGTACGAGCCGTTGCTATCAACCCGGCCGACTACGCTGTTCAGAAGCTCGGTATCGTCATCAAACCTGAGTTCTACCCTTACGTCAACGGTAACGATGTGTCTGGGGAAGTTGTCTCTGTTGGACCCGATCAGACGAGATTCAAACACGGAGACCGTGTATTAGGTCATGCAATGGCGTGGCAGAAGGGCGACAACAAGTATGGGGCCTTCCAAGACTACTCCATCATGATTGAGCCCATGGTGTCCAAGATCCCAGATCGCATACCTTTCGAGGAAGCTGCAGTTCTTCCTTTGGGGTTTACAACATCATCTGCTATGCTGTTCAGTCCATCTTTGATGGGCCTCGATCTACCCGTGGCTGTAATCGAGATGAACTCCAAGGGAAAGGTTGTTGTGGTGTGGGGAGGTAGCTCAAGTGTTGGTTCGAATGCGATCCAGACTGTGAAAGCTGCTGGATATATCGTTGCGGCCACGGCGAGCGAGCATAATCACGGGCTGTTGAGAGAGATGAACGTGGACTATTTCTTTGACTACAAGAAAGATGGCATTGCGGAAGATATCATCAACACGTTGAGCGGCATTGGCGATCTGGCGGGAGTTTACTGTGCCGTATACTCGGAGACTGCTATCACAGCTTGTGCCACGATTGCAGACAGACTTCAGGGTAAGAAATGTCTGGGAACCATACTCCCTCCTGGAATACCAGTGCCTGGAACTATACCAGATGGCGTGCAAGTTCTGATCAATGACCACGTTCTTCTGGGATCGACCGAGACTGGGAAGAGGTTGTGGGTTGATTGGCTTCCCGGAGCTCTCGAAGATGGGACAATGAAATGTTTGCCCCATCCTGAGATTGTTGGGAAAGGACTGGATGAGATCCAGCACGCTATCGACGCGATTGCCAAGGGCGTGAGTGGGAAAAAGCTAGTAATTGAGGTTTAAATTATATACTAAATAGAGAGATTCTCTATATCGCCCTTGAGAATTCAATTGAGGCCCTGTAACGAAGAAATTGAACGGACAAAAAGTCTACCCGAAGATTGGCAAATGGAACTGGAACAGTGGCGTCATATATGCAGAATAGTGGAGGTTATGCATGTATGTGTTGGCTCTGCACAATGGCCAAACAAGGCTGCACACATAACTACCAGCACTGCGGGGTTTTTCTGACTTCTTCCACTTCCCATCGATCAGAATTCTCGTTTTGAGAGGCTAGAACTTGACGATGGTTTTCGAAAAGGCTTTTGGGAAGATTAAGGCGAAGGTGCGAAACAGCAGAGCAACTTCGCCAGCCCCGCCGGACCCCAATCATCAGTCATCTAGAGACACCCAGCCAACTGAGGATACTGAGCCAACTACTCACGCTTCGGAGGGTCTCCCTCGGAGACTTTGGAGTGAAGCCTATGATGAACTGAAGAGCTCAGAGACGAGCAAAAGTACAGTGAAGGCGTATGAAGAGATCCTATCAAATCAATTTCCAACGGAGACTCTACAGCCTGGCAACAGCACTGCTGTAACGAACGTTATTGCATCAGATCCTGACGAAAGATGGAAGCAAATGGAAATTTTGGTTCAATTGGGACTTGAGAAAACTGCAAAAGATGCAGACAGGAAGCAGAAAGTCAACCAATGGTTGGAAATGATCAAGCCTATCAGGCAAGCTATTGACACTGGCATCAAGGCTGCTCCCGAGGCCGCCGTTCCTTGGGCTGGCATCTGCTGTGCTCTCGAAATCCTTTCCAGTCCTCTCACCGAACCCAAGAAAAACAGAGATGGCATGACGTACGTATTGATGCGCATGGAGTGGTACTGGGCATTGTCAAGTTTACTCTTGGATGAAAACCGCTCTAGCCAGTCAGGCCAACCACTTCGTGCTCAACTCCAGACTCATGTCATCAACCTCTATGGAAAGCTACTTCTATATGAGATGAAGAGTGTTGTCCTATACCATCGCAGCAAATTTGGCGTCTTTATGCGGGATTTGCCCAAGTTGGACGACTGGGAAGCGCAGATCAAAGAGATCAAGCAAGCGGAGGACGCAATCCAACGTGATTCCAGCCAGTATAATACTCAGGCGATTATATCAACCCTGGAAGGCATGTTAAAGTCCGCACAGGCTGTCGAAAGAGATTTCAAAGAGATGCTTTTGGAAAACAAGGAGCACCATGCTTGGCAGCGAGAAGCCCGACTCAATGACAAGGATGAGGAATGCCTGAAGGCCCTACACATCACAACCCCTAAGAACGACAAGGCAAACATTGTTGAAGCGAAAGGCGGCCTTCTGATGGAGTCTTACCAATGGGTCATCGAGAACGAAAGTTACCAGAGCTGGCTTAAGGATAACGACGATCGTTTACTTTGGATCAAAGGTGACCCAGGGAAGGGTAAGACTATGCTTCTGTGCGGTATTATCAATGAACTTGAAGATATTACCCCTGATAGTACATTCTACTTTTTCTGTCAAGCTGCAGAGCCTCGGTTACGCACTGCAGCTGCTGTCCTTCGAGGCCTTATTTGGTTTCTGGCAAAAACACAACCAAACCTGATCTCCCACGTACGTAGTGAATACGACGCAGGCGGGAAAGATGTCTTCAGCGATCATAACGATTTTCAAGCTCTATCGAACATCATGGCCGCAATATTACAAGACGAGACCACTCAGAACCATGTTTTCGTCATCGATGCTCTAGACGAATGCACCGAAAATCGAAGCAGGCTTATCGCACTTATATGCCGGCTCTCATCTTCCTACAAGTCCAAATGGATCGTATCCAGCCGCAACTGGCCAGAGATTGAGGAACAACTCAACGGTGTGGCAAACAATGTGCGACCAGAAAGTCTCTCTCTAGAGCTCAACCACGCCGCGGTCCATGATGCTGTCGAGAAGTTCATTAACAGCAAGGTTGAAGTTTTGGTAAATAATAAGGGATATGATGAACCCACTCACAATGAGGTACTGAATCATTTGCGTTCCAACGCTAATGATACGTTCCTGTGGGTTTCGTTGGTCTGTGAACAGCTTGGCAAACCTAATGTCCGGCCTCATCACACCTCCCAGATCTTGAGGTCCTTCCCTCAAGGTCTTGACAAGCTTTACAAGAGGATGATGGATGGGGTACTTGAGTCGATGGATAAGGATATCTGCAAAGCCATCCTTGCTATTGTTACCATTGCGTCTGAGCCTCTGAGCCTAGCAGAGCTTGCCGTCTCTGATGATAAGATCGCGACAGTCACGAAAATCAAGGGGCCGGAGCCAGACCTCAAAATTTTGGCTAGTATTGTTAACGACTGTGGTTCGTTCTTGGCCATTCGAAACAGTACCGTCTTTGCAGTTCACCAGTCCGCGCGTGACTTCCTACAGACACAGTCTGACATCTTCCCCTCAGGTATTGCAGAGCAGCACTACTCGCTTTTCATTAGCAGTATGAAAGTGATGGAAAAGCTCCACCGCAATCTCTGGCATGTACATGACGATTATATTTATGTTCATGAGATATCGAAGCCATCATCTAACCCCATGGATTCGATGCGGTATGGTTGCATGTATTGGGTCGACCACCTACAGAAATCGACCCGACAGATAATTCGGCGTTCTTCGACTTTTACCCGAGTGGAAACCTTTTTGAAGACCAAGTACTTGTATTGGTTGGAAGCGATGAGCTTGCTAGGCCGTGTTTCAAGAGCGATCAAATCAATTCAGACCCTGGGGTCTGACTTGGTATGTACTAATGACTCTACCGAAAAAGGGTTTCTGGGCTAATTTGATAATGAAGCTAGAAACAGCAACAAAGGAACTACAGGATCTTGTGGAAGATGCTCTGCGGTTTGCCCTCACACACAGAGCAATTCTAGATCATGTGCCGCTCCAGCTTTACAGCTCAGCTTTGGTATTTAGTCCCGAACGAAGTCAAGTCAGGCAAAACTTCAAGGGCGAGATGTCTACTGATATAGAAGTGTTGCCATCGTCCTTTCAAACCTGGGACTCCTGCCACTTTACGGTCCCAGGCATTGAGACTTGGTCATGGTTAGATCCAACACTCTGCTTTTCACCTGATGGCGGTAGACTCGCAATCACGCAACAGGGCCACAGTGCCATCCTCATAGTAGACGCCTTGACGGGCGAAATTGTTAGAAGACTGGAGGCGGATGCGGACACGGACAACATGCGGCCTATTGCTTTCAGCCCAGAAGGGCAACATTTGGTCACGATTTTCCATCCCGTTGACCATGACTTTTTGGAGGGGAGAGATACTATCATGATTTGGGATTCAAACACCTGCGACTACATGAAATCATTTCAGAGCAACTTTACCCTCGCCAAGTTTGCGGTCCTCTCTCAGGATGGGAAGTTTCTTGCTTTAGCTGAGCCTTTTGAGATGGTGCAAGTCTGGGATCCTTGGGTTGCAACTTGCAAATACTCCTTAGATCCATGTCAAGGTGAAGGTGAACTTATGTGGGTTGATTTTGGAATGAGCACTTCGGGAGACGTGTGTTTGATTTCTATCATTCACGAAGAGACAATGGGAATATCGTCGCTTTGGTCATCTCAGATCGTCGTTCAGAGTCTTGAGACAGGCGAAGTGTTATCAAGGGTATCCTTGGGTCCCAACGTGGGATGCTACAAGGCATCTCTGCATCCTGACTGTAAGCGTCTGGTCGTTGCAGCTTACGGACACAGCGTTTGGATCTGGGACTGGCAGAATCCCACTAAATCAGGTTGTATAATCGACGGAGGGGTTCTCTCTGAGATTAATGATATAACCTGGGCACCCGATGGTCAATCGTTCGCAGTCGCCACAAGCGAAGGTATCACACTGTGGAACCCAGAAAAGAACGAAGAAATCTTACGAATACCTTCAGAGTTTACCGCTGGTGTGCGCTACGGAAGCATCACTAACCTCGCCTCATTGCAATCAGAATCTGTCAAAATGTGGCGCCTTGATTCAAATTCAAACGATCCCGACTCTGTCAAGCCACAACCATCAAATCCCGTTGTTAAGATTTTGTCAGGCCCCAGCGAAGAGGTTGTCATAAAAAGAAGCAATGGAGACAGGGCGATTACAAGTACGGCAACGGGAATCACACTCTGTCGATTCTCCGTCCCTAACACCGATTCCACTTTCCCAGTAGTGTTGGGACCAGACCACAAGTGCGCTTTCGTGGATAGAAATGGGCTTATTAACATATGGGATACTCAAAAAGGCCAGTGTATGCACAAGCTGGGATCGATTTCCGATTGTAATAATTATTCAGAGATTCTTTTAGAATTTGAGCCATCGGGTCAGCTTGTGTCACTCTACAACGCAGCAGGGAAGATACAGATTTGGGACCCGACTACCGGCGAGAGCTTGCGTCTATTCAAAATTCAGTCATGGCTTACATACCCCATGATTTCTGACTTTGTCAACGACCGTTTCGCCCTTTCCTTCCGAAACAAGCACTCCTATACAACTGACATCATAGAGATTTGGGATTTAAAACGTGGGGAGAAAGAAAATATTTTCAAATGTAACTCTGCAGGGGTAGAAAAAGACCTATCATGGAGCTCTAATGGTCTCCTAGCGGTTCTATCGGGACTTGGCCATAACGAAAGCGGATTGAGTATCTTGGACGTCAGCCAGGGTCTTTGGGTTGCGAAATATGTTCTTCCGCCAATCCAATATGTTAAGTTCGATTCGAGGTCCAACTCTCGAATTGACGTTGGCCATGGCGTTATAGATTTGGATCTCGCAAAGATCGAACAGGTACGGGAAGAGTGGGGACAGGAGAAAGGGACTTACAGGCGAGAAAGCTCTCCACCCATTTGGAATCAAGAATTCTTGAGGATTGTCTATACCGATAACGAAGCTTGGCTCATGAGAGGTTCCAAGAGAGTCTTGTGGATTCCTCGGTCAATGGTAAACAAAGATACCTTTGTGGTGAAGCCTAACTTTGATACAGGCGAATCGGTGGTCGCAGTAGCCAATGGCCCTCATGTCTTGATCCTCCGGTTTGGGAAAGTGGGATGATTTCAGATTGATTATTTCTTACTCTTTCTTAGTTAGGTTTTTCAGATTGACTACCAATTATTGCTTATCCAAACAGGACCTGCCTATGGCATTTTGCTATAAATGCATTGAAGGCTGTTATCCTGTTACCTGTTTAACCTTTGCCTTATTTAGTATGGAGAAGACGGAAGATGACTAACGACGACTTCACGATTACTAGTGTCAGAAGAAGTAATGCCTAAAAGTGCTTGTAAAGTCTCAAGTTCGTCGATCTATTGCTCTCATCGTGCCTACACGTCTCTCTTTTGCAGTTTTTCAGCTGCTCCGTGGCAAGATCCGGAATATACATTCATACTAAGAACAGCACCCGTCACAGCTGTTTGCGGTCGAAAGCCTGCAAAAGCACGAAGCCCCAAGCGGGATGTCGGTAGAAGCGACGGCAATATCCCGCTGAAGACTAATCCTGTCAGCTTCCTCACTCTGGCCACTCCGTGTCAAGCATTCATAGAGCCCATGCAATGCCCAAACATTGTTGAGACGGGCTTTCCGACGCGGAAGCTTCTTACTGAAACCCAGATCTTGCTTGTATACTTCCTCGGCCTCATCAACACGACCTTGCTCAAGTAGCAAAGCGCCCAGTGCGTGACGGACGGGCTGGAGCCAGACAGGCGGATCTGCATAAGGGAGCATATCCTCCAACCTGACCCCCTCCCTAAGGTGAGCAAATGCCTGGTCGAAATTTCCCTTGCGATACGCGAGTTCTCCTTCCAACATACGCGAAGCAACGTCGAGAACTGGCTCAGCATTGCACGCTATGTCATATTGGCGATGGTGAGGAATCGCGCGGCAAGCAGCTTCGAATTCGGCCTTGGTTTCCTCGGCCTCCTGAAGCCTACCAAGCGCTGAGAGGGCGACACCCTTAGCATAATGTATCATGGCATTTGTGATACAGAAAAGCTCTTTGTCTTCTCGCAGCTCAAGCTGGAGGATTTCTTCCCAGCGACCGAACCGGATAAGAACGTGGGCGGGCATGGCAGCCTGAAACTCGACCCAATCGACCATTGGGGGGGATCCAATAGACAACAAGTCCGGGGTAATGATAGCTGCTATCCGTTTCGAAGCTTGAATTGCATCCCGAGATCGTCCAGCCATCATGGGAGCCTACACAAGAACATGAATGTTATGAGTTCTGTATGCTGTATATAATGTAGAAGCAGAGCCCTTGGCAAAGAACTTGTCGTCAGAAATCGTAGCCTTTTGATTGGAATCCACGCCTCTGCGATAGTCACCACAGGCAATATCAATATGCGTTGCCATGTGCTGCATATGGGAACCGTCAGGGACCAGTTGACGTAGTTGATCCGCAGCAATAATGGCTTTCTCAGAATTCGGCGCCATTTCCATCATGTGGATATAGAGATGGCAGAAGGCGGGATGATCAAGGCCATCCTGGCGAGCTAAGCCTGTCTCGAGTATATGCATGGCTTCCAGAGTTTCGGGCCCCGTTGGTTTACCAGTATCTAGGTCCCATAGCTGACGAGGACGTGCGCACATGATTGCGTCTACAAACAGAGCCGCCACATCTGTTTGCTTCTTCAGGGGGAAATCGGTGCGATAGGGCTTCGATCAGGGCTTTCTCAACGGGTTGAATGTTTTGAGCCGCTCGAGCACATGCCAGTGCTGCTTGCGCATTTTTGACCGTCTTCCTCAAATCCTCATGATCGTAGCGTGCCCAAGACTTATTGTAGTTTGGTCCAATTGCATAGGCCATTCCCCAATAAGCCATGGCACAATGTGCATCATATTCAACTGCTTTTTCAAAGCATCTTAACGCTTCTCCATGATTGAAGGAATATGACCATAGAAGACCGCGATTCAACCAGATCCTCGCATCCTGAGACGTGGTAGAAATTGTTCGCTGTCCGCCAAGCCCGAGCTACTAAACCATCGTCTTCTCGTAAGCAACCCAATTTTGTTCTCTACATGTTGTCCAAGCATCAAATTCTGGCCCCGTGAAATCTATCCAGCCCTTTCTGCAAGGATGAAAGTACGCAACCGAACAGTCTGTCCAACGTGTAGATCACGCAAAATAGGGGTAATATCCTTCGCCACATACATACTCGTTGTCATCGTCAGCTGACCTCACTATTAGTGCAATGGGGCAAAGCCTGCTTGTTTGCAATGCACTCGTTCTCAGCGAGAATGCTCTTACCCCACAGACTTGTTATTTGTTCCCGAAATCACATCTAAGAAATCAAAACCTCCTGCTAAGACGGCTGAGATGAGAGTGGGTCTGTCCAATGCTATCCGTGACATGGAATTGTTACAACCGAGACAACCTCTTATGATCCCGGGCATACCAGAGAACCCCCTGCAGGGCCAGCTTCTGCTCATCATGAGAAGTTTCATGCCAGAAGGTGAATTATATGTCATCCATCAAAATAAACCTACTGAATCTCGCATTTGTGGCAATTGGGTTGAAGTCCTTCCCACGATAAGTAGTCGTGGGCAAGGACACGCCCTTTCGTCAGCAATACGATGCCTGGCAGCAGCCATATCTGATTTGCGGTAGAGTTCGCATTCCACACGTGCTAATGTGCTACAAAAGTATGGTCTAGCCATGTGCTCATTAAAGGGAGAATTACAAGGGCTGTCTACAGAGTTATCCTCGCAAGATGAAGTCGCTGTGGCTATCATGTGTCTCACACTAACGGAGGTGAGTATTGTCATGACCTTATCAAGGAGGGTTTATCTGATGATTTATTTTCTGTAGATGATAGTGGTAAGTTCAAGTAATGGTTGGTGGCGCTATATCTATAGGAGGATTGCGGCCTATAAGGTTAAGCTTTAGGCTGTAAATATAGGTAATAAATAATAATATAATATTTTTTTTCCTAATATAAGCTTTTACCTATAAGCTTTTATAATAACTAATAAATCTTACTATAAGCCTTAAAGTAAAAAAGAAAATTAAAAAGGTATAAAAAAGAATATAACTTTAAGTTTATATTTATATATATATATATATATATATATATAATAATATAACTTTATAAATAATATATTAATAATAAAATAAATTATTATTAGTAATAATTTAATAAACTAAAAGGCTTAAAACTATATTTATAATTTCCTTATTAACTTTAGTATTTTTAAAAGTATTACTAAATAGTATATTAATTTAAAAGAAATATATTTACTACTTTTTAAAGCTATTTAGCTATTTAATAATAATAATATTAAAAGTAAATATTATATTAAAATTACCTTATTTAGCTATAAGGTATTTTATATAGTTACTTTTAACTTAAATACTTATTACTTTTTATACTTTACTTATAAAAAGGTATAAAAGCTATAAAGGCTTTATAAAAAGAAAAATAAAAAGCTTAATAATAATAATAATAAAAATATAAAGTTATTAAAAAGTAATTATAATTAGTTATAGAAAATTATAATATTATAAAAAGTATTTAAAATATAAAGATATACTTAGTAATTAAAAAGCTAAGAATTAAAGTTATTAAATAACTTTAAAAAAGATTATATATATAGTAAAAAGGTTAAACTATTAAAAGTTTTATTAATTAAATTATTTAAGCTAGCTAGAAAAGTTAAAGTATTAATACTTTTACTAAAGTAAGTTATATTTAAGCTAGTAACTAAAAGCTTTAATAGCTAAGAGAATATAGGTTAATTAAGTTTATAAGATTTAATATATAATAATTTTAAATATAATAGGTAGCGCTATATAGATGGCGTCGGGGAGTGGATAAGGCTCTGGCCTGCTGGAATATTTAGTCTTGGAATTCGTTATAAGCTTTTCGCCGGGTTTAGACCCCTAGTAGTAAGTGCTTTACCTCTTTTTATGATTTTTATTAGGGGTTTAACTATTAGTTAGATTCTGAAAGCATTTTCGTCTTGCAAAGCTTCCTTTCTTTCTGATGAGGTCTGGAAAAGACAACCTTTCGAGTTCCAGAAAGAATCGAAGATACACCTTCTGTTTAGTGAGGCTTCCATCATACCCACGGTTCTTGAATTGATCGATTCCCTTGAGGATAGTGCTACCTGTGTAGCTGATTCAATTGCCACGGAGGCCATCTACCTACTCAAAAGAACATATGATCAATTACAAGACTGGGGTGACCCATTAGGCGCAGAGCCATCTAGTGGCGTGTTTTGCTGGAAAACTCCCTCAGAAGGCTTGTCGGCCTGGGCAGTTCCCTTGGATTGCGAACTAGAAGATCATCTTCATGAAACCTATAGAGAGCTATGTGTCAGGATTGTTCAAGGTGCAGAGTTCCTGCTCCAGGATCGTCTGGCGCTGTTTGGACGATTCTTTATTGTGTTCCCGCTCACAACGGCTTGTGAGGTATTCAAGACAGAGGGAGAGCCCAGCGCAACCTTGTGGAAATCTGCGAATAATGCTCTCCAGAGAAGTGTACTATTAAAGCTATAATTAAGAGTATTATCGTGCTGTCATTTATGATCTGTATTTGCAGCCTAAAACTTAACCTTATAGGCCGCAGTTATCCTATAGATAATTAAGAGTAAATTTATTTTATTAATTACACTAAGTTTAATTAATTTCTAATAGCCTTAAATTGTTAAGAAAAAGAAATATATTATAAGTATAAATATTTATATTTATATAATTCTAAATATTTAATAAATTAATAAAGATTATTTTAAATACTATTAAGGTCTAAGGATTTTAAACCTTAATTATATCTTCTTAGATATATATATAAGTATATAAGGAGTATACTTATATAAGAGAATAAAAGTGGGTCTAATAAAGTATAATAAAGTGGGTCTTAAATAGACCAGAAGTCACGTGATTAATAGAAGTAATAATAGAGAATAATATATTATTATTAAAAGGGATAAGTTCTTTTAAAACTAAAGGGAATAAAGAGATATATATATAGCTATACAGTATAATACAGTGTTTTCTGTACTGTATAGCACTGTATAAGTCATGAGTCATTATGACGTCATAGACTTTATATTATAAAAATAAGCTAAAAAGTATATAAGCTTTTAACTTTATTATTTAAAGTTTAAGGCTTAAACCTTATAGACTAAACTTTAATAGTCTTTTTATATTAAATAATATAAATTTTACTAATTTTAGTAATATATAATATTGCCTATTTAGGCTTAGCTAATCTAAAGATATAGCTTTATAAAGAAGTATTATATATATAAATATAATATAACTTAAGTCTTAATAAATACATAGCATTTAAAATATTCTTTAATATAATTCATAACTACAAACCTAACCCGTTTTTTCATTTAAGGGTACTTAACTGTGTGTATCGGTTTTGTCTAAAAGTGTTAAAAGACATATAGGTCGCACGATTAAGCAACAAGCACCGTCCCTTAAGTACGGTAGTAAGGGGCAACTAGGCAAATCAAGGCCATACATGCAATTCATATCAAAAGAGTCGTACAATCTTTTATACGGTTAGTCACATAATTCTCACCAGGTCGACTTTCTAGATTGTCCATGTTTGCTGGGGTTATCATTACCAATTTTTACTCTGCCTCAGTCCTTGACTTGGTGTGGTCCAGTATGATTATGGGCTCGCCTTGACCTTCAGACTCGCCTATAGTCTAGATCGATGGCTACAACTTTCCTCCGATGCACCGATCCAGGATGGTGTAAATATGATTGGAAAAAGCGTGAGTGGAAAGAAGTTGGTGATGGAGTTTTATTAGCTGCTGGCAGTAATCTAGGGTATCTGCCCCGCATTTTCTACACCACAAGTCCCAACCCACTTTGCGCAACTCTGCATAAGCACAACCTGGTTACCTTCCAGCTTACTTCACTACTTTCATTGGGTGAAATGTAAAGCGCTTTATGCATATTAGTAGGCGGCCAATCGTTTCAAGGCACTTGACGCCGAGGCGGATTCGCATGTGGCTGTGCACCAACGAGGCGTTAACCAGGGCAGCCGTTTTTTCAAGCCGTTCTCAATTCAGGCTGCATCCCAATAATCGTGCTTTCATTTGGTCTCATCACGTTGCACTCGCGCACCGTTGAGTTTGTGGCTCCAAAATGGATGTGGACGATCATGACGTGGAACGAGCCTGCAAAAGGATACGCCTGCAACCTCCGGAGCCAGACGTGGCTAATGACAATTTCGAAAGCTTTCTCTTGTCAGACTCTGAATTGTTTCCTCAGATTACGCGAGACAACGATTTCTCCGCCAACTCCTTAGAAACTATAGAAGAAGACAAAGGCGAAGCGAAGCTTGATGTCCTTGACGATGCCCTTTTTCCAGAGACAGTTCGCCATGTGTGCCTCGGAATGGTAAGTTTGAAGATAGTATGCTAAAGAGTCGCTGATTTGGTGCAGATAACCATGAAGACCACCTCATCATTCTTTAAGAACCGGCAAGAGTCAGAAGCTACAGTCAACCTGCAGCAGTGTGGCGGTATCATGAAGCTGAGTACCGCAGACACGGGTGCTTATGCGGGCATCGTTACCGACTCGTTTCCTTCAGAATTGCTACACCGCCCTTCGGTAAAGCTCAACGCTCTGTCAACTGCACCAGCATCCCTTCGCGTCATAGTATTGAGCCATTTCGAGGAAGCAGCGGAGGTTGGAAGTATCTTATCCCAAAACGATCTTTTTCTCCAACATCCGTCACCCCGAGAAATCGAATTGTTCGAGCTGGAGATGGAATATTTTAATCCTCATTACCTTGTTACTCCAGGATCTCGTATGCCGCAGTTGGAAGACCTTGCTATTGAATACAACGATAGTATATCAACTGCTTCCCTTGCGTTGGATGAGCAGAAAAAAGGTCAACTCATAGGCATTTTTGACACAGTGGCTGACCTTTCTATTCGACCTACCACTCAACCAAGCCCGCGCCTGCAGACTCACCTGAAAGAGTAAGAGCGATAACATCCTTGGGCTATCATTAGCGACTAATGCAATCTAGCTATCAGCTCAAAGCTCTCACAGTAATGAGCGAGAAGGAATGCACCAACGTTGAGAATCCTCAATGTCCTTCGCTATGGGTTGCACGGGATGCATCCAATGGCAAAGACAGGTATGTGATCACAACGAAACGTGTGGATAGAAGTCTAAGAACGACCAGAGAATACCGAAACAGAATAACAGGGTATAGGGTTGATGTTGTGCCTATTTGTGCTGGAGGCATCCTTGCTGATGTGAGAAGACCCTCACACCCTCGCCTCGCTTATCATACAGAGCTGACTAGGTTTGACTAACAGGAGATGGGTCTCGGGAAAACACTCTGCGTACTGTCCCTCATTTGCTGGTCGTTGGACTTGCTGAGGGACACCGAAGCTCAAAGGAATGGTTCTGAGCCTTCGACAACATTGGTTGTCATACCTAAGAGCAGTCAGTTTAGCGTCGACGTTGCACCAGTTCTTTCACTAATAGTGAGTAGTGATTCCTGGCTGGCAGGCTCAGATAAACAACCACATCGTCCCGGGTCAGATCCGCGTTGCTATTTATCATGGCCCTGGTAGACAAAGTCTTGCCGAGCAGTTCCGGAACAGTGACATTGTCTTAACAACGTATCAGACTTTAAGGTCTGAGTGGACTAACAAAGGTCCATTATACACAGAGCAATGGTTTCGTGTTGTTTTAGACGAAGGTCAGTATTGGTATCCTATCACTTCGCTCATATGGTTAATGAGTGCAGCCCATCGTATCGGTAACAGGTCGACCCAAATCTTCCAGGCCGTATGTGAGCTCCAATCACCGAGACGCTGGTGTCTTACGGGAACACCTATTGTGAATTCCATTGATAACTACGGAGCGTTACTTGCCTTTATCAAGATGGAGCCTCTCGATGCAAAGGCCATTTTCGATCATTGGATTTCCAATCCGATCCGAGATAATGGAAAAGAGGGCCTTCGAAAGCTTCGGATCTTAGTTGAAGCTACATGTCTCCGTCGGACTAAATCCAGCATTTCACAAGCACTCCCTCCTCCGACAATCCGAGAAGAAAAGGTCGACCTGGATCCACATGATCGCGCTCTTTACGATTTCTTCGAATCTGAAGCTGCTAAGAACGCCGCCGATTCTCATACCAGCTTTCCTGCTAATACTTCAGAGACGGGTAAAAAGAAAAATGTTTTGTCACTAATCCTGAGTCTTCGCCGAATTTGTGATCACGGAGAGGACCTCTTACCTGATTCGGACATGGAAGTGTGGAGGTTGCAGACGATGCACCTTAGTGCTAGACAACAGCCTGGAACGAGTTACAGTATTGATTCAAACTGCGAAACATCACCGTCTGCTAAGGTGCAGAGATTGATATATAATATTCGATTAGAGCAAGCAAACAACTCGGCAGAGTGTTCTATTCTACCGATAAAAAGGTAACATCGAGCCAAAACACACAAACAGTGCTAATTGCGTTCAGCGTGGTTTTCAGCTACTGGACGAAGATGCTCGATCTTGTTCAAGCAGCACTTTTACAAGCTGGTTTCTTATGCGAGAGAATCGATGGCAAACACTCCATCAAGCAAAGAGAGAAGGCGCTGACTAGGTTCACAACCGACCCTTACTGTACTGTAATGCTGGCCACCCTCGGTAGTGGTGGAGAAGGGTAGGTGTCTGGACGCCTAGAGTGATTGAAGACTGTCAGTTTAACCAATGTCTAGTATTGATCTAACCTCGGCTAATCATGTGCATCTTCTGGAGCCTCATTGGAACCCCATGGCTGAAGAGCAAGCTATTGCACGTGTTCATCGAATGGGGCAACAGCGGCAAGTCATTGCCACCAAGTATATTACTCCAGACTCAATCGAGGAGGTGAGTGGTGTCCCTTAATCTCTATCACTCAGCTCAGTTGCTAGCAAACATAATCTAACTCCATTGGCTAGTATGTTCAAAGCATTCAACTTAAAAAGACACGGCTTATTCAGGATACGTGGTGTATCAATAATGGCTCTAGTGGGAATCACCTGGACAATGAGACTTCCAGGGTATGTAGTCATATAAGAAGGCATATAGACCTCGGGCTAACTCTTTTCAGAATCTTGAGCAATGGCTCACTCGGAGAAGAGATATGTATGGAGACCCAAAAATGGAATCCAAGTTGCTGATATGACATAAGACAATACAATGGTATACATAATACATTTATCAATCACTACGGGAACCTTCTTTTTCCTTTTCGTATTCGTCTTCCTTGATTCTTTGACGTTCCTCTGTAGCCTCTTCAATTAACTCTTCCCAAGTCACCCCGAGCCACTTTGAAATTTCTCTTGCCCCCTTTTCGTCCCTGATCATCCTTTTCACCGTACTATTCAATTTCGCCACCCCCATGTTAGGGTCTGCTCCTTGGAGAAGTAGGAACTTCATGAGATCTGCTGCTTGTTGTGTGACCTTTCTTGCTGCAAATTGTAAGGCTGTTGGAGAGTTCTCGTGGGCCTTGCCGTCAACTTTACAGCCATGTTGAATTGCATAACGCGCCAGATTGACGGAACAGCTAGTATCGGCGATATTGCGAAGAACTGTGTCACGCTCATCCGCCTCCATCATATCAAAAACCTTTAAATCTTCCCAAGTCCTCATCAGCATACGTTCACGGTTCGGGATATTGTCAGTGGTAGCTATAGTACCCCGAGACTTGGATGCATGTCTAACATGCATGGTGTTGGCCGCGACGCTGAAGCCTGAGGCCAGTATTGGCCTCCATAGCTCAAATATATCGTCGGACTCCAATTCCATTATGGTTCCGATGATATCCTTCATTGCTCCTCGAAACTTTTTGATTCCATATGTAGACATCCAATTCGACAAGTCCAGAAAGTCCAGTGTCGCCACCCAGCATAGGAAATTTCTGGACAGGTTGACATTCCCATTTCCTATTGTCAACTTGGCTAGGTCAGCAAAGCTTTCCCAATCAAGCGGATGTCTCGGGAAGAATGCTTCTTTAAGTAGCCCAGAGTCGTTGAGCAGTTGTAGGATTGAGTGAGAACCCATTTTGGCAGCGTGCAATGCAACCTCTCTCTGCACAGAAATTCGCAAATTGCCCACACGGGGCATCAACGGCGTGATGATCTCCACCTTGTCGGTTTCAATTAAATCAAACATAAGAGGTTGGAGCTCTTCGTCTTCGACTCTTAGAGGAGGTGTAGCGCTTGACGATCCAAGTTCTGCAACATGTGAGTGGCCATTTTGCAGATGGTCATCTCTCATCTTTCGTGATATGAAGCCTTGGGTCATATAGCGACAGCCTGGGATGTTGCAGTTCCAGGGCCTTTGATGATTCCTTTCGTGAGCTCGGCGGTCTGTCTTCGTTTCAAAGCCGTAACGACGATAGCAACAGCCCCAAAACCCGCATCTGAAGTACCTGGGTCCGTAGTGGTAAGAAAGTGATTCCAGGATGGGAAGTTTCTTATCATTGAGGATATCTAGACGCTCATGGAGAGCAACTGAGATCTGGGGGATAGATAGCGGGCTAGTATACAGCCACTGCTCCCCTGTTGATCTGATGAGTTCTTATTACTGAATCCCAAGGTCAAAGAACTCACGATTATTGATCCGAAGGTCTGACTTGAACGATGCTGTCTGAAAGTCAGTGCAACCCTTCAGCATCCCTGCCAGGGTAGGGTCCTGAGAATCCAGTCTACGAATGGCTGGGTGTAGCGAACTTTTGCTCTCGTCACTCTGAGTATAGGTATCTGATAATCGTGTCTCGAGCAGTATTCTCAGCTGATCCGTAAGAGTATCAGGTATGGTTTCTGAGCCAGATAGAGTTAAATACTCGTTGATTAAGTCAAGCCAGAAGCTCGATGAGAAGTAATGCAAGCGATATGCCCCCCAGAGTATGTTGGCATCGATTTCATCTTCTGTTTGATCAGGGTCATGGTGGTCCTGGCACATGTACACCACGGAGCGAATAGCCAAGTCTAAGGCTGTCTCAGAGAGAGAGATCGAGTTCTGAATCTTGCTACTGAAGATGTATCTGATTGGTGTTAGTCCCTGAAAGCGGGTGTCTCCTTTTGACGTACTCTCGAACAGTGAAGTGAACGAATTGAACATAACCATCTGCTATATCGATAATCGGGCCGCAGATCTGTACAATATTTACTCCCGCTCGAACCCTTGGTAACTTAAAAGGGAATTTGGGGTCAACAAGTAATGCCTGCTCAATTTCCTTCAGTGTCATTGGTGTTGGGGCACACCCAACCCAACCTAGTATAGAGCGAGCGAGCTTCCTTCTTTGTGGGTCTTTAGGGGAGTTGATGTGTTGCAGAACTCTGGAGTAACTTTGAAACATTAGTATACCAACAGACGTAGAACGTTAGCACATACGCATCCTCTAGAGACGTTGGGAGATGTTCGAGGTGACTTTTTATGTCCTCAACATCGTTGATGTAGTATATTATTCTGAATATCACTTTAACGTAAAGAAACATTCCTATTATCAGGTCAGAGAAAGGTCAGACAGGTTAGCGAGAACAAACCTTTTGCATGAAACGCTAGTGGTGCAGCCCAGCCTTGGAGCTGGTCTTGAACTTCTGGGGCAAAATCCCGCTTTTTGAACCAATCTCCCATCGTTTGATTAATGAACACCTGGATACTGCCCGCGTTATTCTTGTCGACCTGTAGATCTGTAGTTTTGCCATCCAAATCGCGAGAGATATCGCTTTCGGCACGGCTAGTTAACAAGATATGGCACTCTCCACATTCGCCACTTAGTTTCACAAGTTCTCTGATCAGTCTTGAGCGTTGTGTAGGTTCGATCTCATCTAAGCCGTCAATTATGACTCGCACATCGCCAGGACTCTGTATGAGCGCTTTAAAAAGTGTTGCAGCGACTTCGAAATCATGTCCCAGATGTTGGAGGTCTGTTTGGCACAGTATTGTCTTGAGGGATAGGGATGTAGAGGCTAGCTGGAATATCAACGAATGGAGGATAGAGAGTGCGGAAATGTGACCGTCAAGGTATGTGAGGAAAGCAAACACGGTATGGGTACCCTTCAAAGACTGGGTGTGCTTGATCACGCTACTTGCGAGTAACGTCTTGCCTACATAGGTAGCTAGTTAGTAAAGGTACCTTGGCTTGTATCAGAAGTATAGACTCACCGGCTCCTGGGATGCCCCGAAGCCAGAGAATAGGCTTAGCTTTCCCTTTACCAGCGAGCCAGTTCTGGAATGACTGATCTCGAAAGAGCCATTTCCCCGTTCCGTTGCAAACAGCTTCGCTGAAACGATACAGGTCGGCATCGTAGCTCTTGGGGGAGATATGGGCCCGATGACTCGCAAATTCCTGAGCGATATTGTTCTCCTCTGTCTGAACGAAATGTTGCAACTCCCGATTCCGCATTTCGTCTGCTCTGCGTATGTCCACCATACGAACTTCCCTTCTGATGAGGTCGCGATGGCTTGCCATGTGTTTGACCACGACCTGTATCCTGTCTCTGTGGCTTGGCCAGAACATCTCGAACATGGCTCTGGGACCTTGCCTTCATTATTAGACCGAATTAAAGAATCGGAAGTCTGGGAAACTTACGGCGCATACTAAAGAATTTGGTAGAGATCAAGTAAAAGTTAAGAATATCGCGGAAATACAGCACCAACAATGCCTGTAGGCGATTGTTGCCGGCGAAGATCTCGGCCAGTTCGCAAAAGTCGGGCAGGGCATTCCCAATCTCTTCCAGTGCATTCACAAGAGCATCGAAGGACTGTTTGAGAACGTCTGCCCATAGCAACAAAAGCTTGACGGGGCCCCATATCAGCGCTAGGATGTCGGGCTTGGCTTGCACGCAGGTGTCAACGACACCACTATATTCGCGGAGTCGAGCTAGAAACGGTTCAATCTTGGATAAGTGGCGAAGGCGACCGGACTTGGCCTGCTTGTCTTGAAGTTTCTTGATGTCCTGGTAGACTTGCTCGATGCTAGTCGTTTGGATAATTTGATCGTAGAAACTATGATCCTTGAGCTTGTCCTTGAAATCAAGCATGGCCGCTTCGAAGGCGCGCTGCGTTGTAGTCATGATGTTTCCGGTTTGACCAAGTGCTTGAGGATGAGAAGCATGAAGCTGTGGAATGCTGAGCTCTTGCGAAAGAGGTTAGGCAAAGGATGGATGCGGGGGTTGAAAATGAGGCTGCAGAATCAGGCTGAGCAAGGCATAATCGACAACTGTTGGTTCAAAACTTTTAATTGCATATTAGAGAATGACATGTTAGTACGCAGTGTCAGTTTAACAACGTACCTGGCGGCCGGTATCTGTAGAGAAGTGTATGTTAGCAATCCCTCGGTGAAGAATTTGGAGTTGGCCTGATTAATGGCCAATGCATGGTGTACTCAAAGTACTTGTGAGAGGGGCAAAGCTTTACTATTCGTCCTATAAAAATAAGTCTCCTTTAGACACGAGTGTGTAAGATATGCAATTAAGAGCTATCAACCAACAACGGTTGTCTCTTGCACAGCCTGATTCGGCAGCCTCATTTTTCATGCACCCCCGCACCTCTTCACGGCTGAACCTCTCTTTTTCATCTCTGCTTCACCAAAACTTTTTAAAGAAATCTCACTTAGGTTTCAAACTTCCTCTGACCTAAAGGCTGTCTGCATCATGTCTGGCGCCGAAGCTGCACTCATCGGAGTAGGCATTCTCTGCAAGGGGGCAAGTTTCATAGCTAGATTAAAAGCTTGTTGAACACACCACCCGCGCTGGAACGTCGACCAACTTGGCCAAAGTTGCTGAAATCTTCACGCAATAAGCAAGGACGAATGCATAGTTTAAAAGTTTATAATAACGTATTACGCAAGCTAACAGAAAGAGATATAGATTTTATTTATATTACTAGCCTTATATTATTAAGTTATATTTCTAAGTAAATAAATAGTATTAATTAATAAAAGTCTAAGATTATTAATCTATAGGATAACTATAGCCTATAAGGTTAAGCTTTAGGCTGTAAATATAGATAATAAATAATAATATAATATTTTTTTTCCTAATATAAGCTTTTACCTATAAGCTTTTATAATAACTAATAAATCTTATTATAAGCCCTAGGGCATTAAAGGGAAAAGACTAAGAGATATATAAAGGGATATAACCTTAAGTTTATATCTCTATATATATACTATAATATAACTTTATAAATAATATATTTATAGTAATCTAAACTATTATTAGCCTAGACTGTATAAGCTAGAAGGCTTAAGACTATATTTATAGATTCCTTATTATTTTTATTACCCTTAATATCTATATTATTAAGTATATATCTAGGTAAATAGGTTTTATAATACTCCTTAAGGTTATTATCTTTATAGAGAAATAGTATCCTAGTTATATTAATATCCTTAGTAAAGATTATATTAAGATTACCCTTTTTAGCTATAAAGTATTTACTATAACTACTAATTACCTAGGTATTAGTAGCCTTAAGAACTTTACTTACTATAAAGCTAAGGAGCTAAAAAGGCTTATAAAAAAAGAGGATAATAATATAACTAAAAGGCTATAGGAGAATATTACCTAGCTACTGTAAATTATAGTATTATAGAAGGCTGTAAAGGTAGTAATATAGGTAATTAGAAAGTCGTTAATTAGAGTTATTAAATAACTTTAAGAAGGATTATATATATAGTAAAAAGGTTAAACTATTAAAGGTTTTATTAACTAAGTTATCTAGGCTAGAAAAGTTAAAGTATTAATACTTTTATTAAGGTAAGTTATATCTGGGCTAGTAATTAAAAGCTTTAAAAGTTAAGAAAATATAAGCTGATTAAGTTTATAAGATTAATATATAATAATTTTTAATATAATGCTAAGATTATTAATAAACTAAATATTTTAACTATTAATATAATAAAATAAATTTATTACTATTATTTATTTAAAATAATTATATATAAGTTTTAAAAAAGTAGTATTAATAAAAGATATAATATTTATATAAATAAAGATTTAATATAAGGATATACTACTTATAAAGTAAATATAATATAACTATTTAATTATCTTTAGCTAGTATTTATTTTGAGTTAATATATAATATATTTCTACTTCTGGATCAATACCTATGCCTTGTTACTGCAGGCTTAATTTTCCTTGCAAACAGGCACCCCTGAAGCTGAGCCTCGTCAAGCAGAAACCACTACTGACCCTAAGCCATTTAGGCAGTCTCATCACACTTGCGTGTGTGTACCATGCGCCAACTTGGTTCTCCACCTGAAGTCAAGTCTCCTATACATTTTCATTCTCGGGACCGACAAGAGTATCGGGCTGCAGGTTCCTTTCATTAGTATAAAGTCTAATAATTAATTCAAGGGATCCTCTGCAACGCAATTGACGGCAGGCGCTTACGTGTATTCGGATACGACATGCTAGGTTCACCTTGCAAAGCTTCTTTCCAATAAATTCCCCAAAACGGGATGGTTTCCAGGATACGGGCCGGTCCTTTGCCGCTGTCCCCGATCATCTCACCAATCAACATCATCGAGTTTTACCCGGTGGGAGTGCTAATGCTTACGGGTCACTTGTAAGGGGTGCGCACAGACGTGCTCACTGCCGGAATCATGCCACTGACGGGTTCGTCTTCGTCTGAGCGCGTATCTTTCTTGTAGTGGGATGCAATATGTTTCAATCCAGGCTGAAGTAACCACACGTTGCAATTAATACTCCGCTATCGCTTGGCAGAATGAGTGCTAAACTGAATCAGGTAAAAAGCTATCCCGGTTAGGTTATTGCTACGTAGGAAACTGGTCTTACAACGTATGTGTACTTGAGTTTGCACTCGAACTTGTTGGCCCCCCTTGTACTTGCAGCTGCAATGCAACAGTTGCTCCTAAGGCTTATCGGAAAGGCGAACTCTCGAGTAGTTGTATACAGCCAGTTGGATATTTTAAGAGTCGGCTTACGTCTCTCCGGATTAGTGGCTCTTCTTATTCCATCTAGTATTCGTATAATTGCTAAAAGAGAAGAGAAGCAAAAAACGTTATGTCATTCCCGAATTTCGAACAAAGACCTGGCTCCAGGTAAGTATCATATCTCCTCGTCTTACCAACGTCTAGCGACTTATGTTAATTTGCGCAGCGGGAGCGGTGAAGAAGAGTGGATTCATATTACAGATCTTCGGGAGCGAAAGCGTGTACAAAATCGAGTGTCACAGAGAAACTACCGTACGTATCTGTCGCTGAAGTCTTCAAAACTATGATCTAGCAATGAATAACTAGTTAATAACTGCATAGGTAGAAGATTAAAGGCTAAGATCCAAACACTGGAGAGAGAGAGAAATGCCTCGCGAGCCATGCTTGGCCTGAATCAAGAGGTCTGTTCACTAGCTACACGTGCTCACTTATGATTAAGTTTTTCACACTCAGCTGCAGGTTCTTGATCCTAAATTCGAACGTTCCCATGGCTGCCATGTCTTTTCGATCGAGCAGGACATCGAACAGCATAATGAGACGCAGCCTACCAATGGAAAGCCAGCATCTACAACCAATTCTCAGCCAGGACCGTCATTTGAATCAGCGGATAGACTTATTGATAGCCTTATGCAAGTGACAGCAAGATGGGCAGAACCTCCTGTGGAAAACGCGGACTCGGATGATTTCATTGAAAATGAGTTCCAAGGTGAGGATCCGGAACTACTTTAAATCGCAAGCCTTGCGTATCTGACAATTCATAGGAATGATTGGATTCGGCGGAACAAATTCTCATAGCGCAAGTGGAGGCAGCGTATCTTCCCTGCCATCTCTTTTGATGTCCAATCCATCAACAGGGCCACTTGATACAAATGCGATGGACCAAAGGTGTCAGTCTATCACGCAACTTACACGGCCTCTGGTCGACGCAGCATCCCGAGGTTCTAGTCAAGCATACCGTCCTGCTTCCAACACTGACAGTTGGCCGATTAAGGAGATATCAGGAACTAACGCCCCGCATGGCAACACGAATGACACAGATCTCGCTTTTACACAGCCGAGCCCTTTGTCATCGTCACAACACTTGACGACTCTGGCCCCAGTATCAGATTCAGAATCACTAGAAGCCGACCCGCTATCAACAGCATCCCCCGAAGTAATCTTTACACGAATTTTGCTCCTGATGAAAAAAGCAGGCTTTGAGGACATGGACGCTAGTAAGTCGTGGTCCACAGTTCATACTTGAGCGTTTCTATACTGACAGCCTTTGCCTCGTGTTTAGTGGTCCAGGCTTATTATACAGCAAAGTTCCGCTATGATTCTGTTGTACATTGGGCTCAGAAACGGAGTCGTGGAAAGAGACTCGGTCCTCTTCTCACTACCCTCAGCCGTGAGTCGACGAAATGGCCGGTGGAACAAGCAGCGCATTACCAGGATACTATTCTCAGGATAGCAGATGGTTTGTGCGGGATGAATCTGAATGCTCACGCTACTCGTTCAGATGAATCGCCAGGTTTCTAAATGGCTGGCCATGCTAAGTTCAGGGCATTTGGCGTATAGCAGCGCCTTGAATTCTCTGTACTTATTATATAAAAGAACACGACAGGGAGCTCTGTATCTTAAGTAAGAGTACAGTCACCTTGAACAAACAAAAACCCCATCTGATCCCCATTTTATTTCGTAGCATACTTAAGTATCGTTATAGATTCTACTGAGTTGCCGCTTCCACTACTTGTTCTTATTTGGTACGCCGAGGTTAAATCGCGCAACAACGTCATTCTAACGATGTCAACCTCGCCATCACTCCATCAGCTGGCGCCGCCGAGATAGCCCTCACAACCTCCAACTTCTTCCCAGGATTCTCCAGCTCCATCTCAAACCTAGACACTAAAACTGCCACCAGGCACAGAAGCTCGGACCTGGCAAAGCCTTTACCTATGCACCCTCTAGACCCGGCTAAGAAGGTGAGGTTGGCGTAGTTGCTATCAGCCCCGCCACTGTTTGCTCGTCCCCGGGCTAGCCAGCGTTCAGGTCGGAACTCGGCAGCATCGGCACCCCAGTGAGTCTCTTCGAGATTCGTCACACCAGCTAGGATCAATAGCGTTGTGCCTTTGGGAATAAGGGTCCCAGCAAGCGATGTGTCGACTCCTGCCTCTCGCACCGTTGATGGGACAGGCGGGTAAAAACGCAGAACTTCGTTACAAAACGCGTTCAGATAGGGGAGGGAGTCGATGGCTTGGGCATTGATAGTCTGATCTGACTGTGCGATTAGTTGGCTGCGTACCTCGTCACGAAGTCGGGCCTGAGCTTCTGGATGTATGCACAGGGCATATACTGCCCACTGGAGCGATGCCGCGGTGGTCTCATGGCCAGCTACGAGAAAAGTGATGATTTGGTCCACCATGTTTTTCTCCGAGAACATCCCACTTGACATGAGAAGCGATGCAATGTCTTTTCGGTCATGATCGCCCTTCGTCAGCCGTGCCTTTGTGTCTTGAACGATTTTTCGAGCATATCGTCGGATGTAATTGGCGGCTCGTTTGGAATCGCGATTCCATTTCGTAGGGAGTCGGAAGAACATCTTGAAGCCAAAGGTGAGCAAGCTTAGTAGGATGAGTAGTCTAGTCCACATGTTTGGCTTCATGTTCAGCTTTTTATACACTAGGTGAAATTCTGTGTTGGGATTCTTGACCGAGTTGAAGTCACGCCCCATGACGGCGAGGCCAATGATATCCAGTGTTGATCGCCCTGCCCAGTCACTGACTTGGATAGTAATTTGTTTTGAGCCATTTTGTCTTTGATCCTCAATGGCATTCGCCATCTCGACAGATTTGGCCCAAAAGATAGGGTAGAGGTCTTTGATATGGCGGAATGTCAAGGCAGGTAAGAGACCTCGACGTTGCATCTGGTCATCGTATGGTTAATGCTATTTCCAGTGCAATCTTTCCTATCTTCTGGCTTACCTTGTGTTCGTCTCCTTCTGCTAGAAGCACCCCATTCCCGGTAAATCGTTCAAGTTTGACTCTCAGCGATTCTGACTTGGGAAAGTCATAAACCTTGGGACCCATCATCTCGCTCAGTGCTTGTGAGCCTACAACTATGACCCTCTCGATATTTCCTGCCATATAATATCTGATAAGTCCCTTGTTTGGGATTTCTTTCGCCCATCTGCGGGCTTGATCGTAGTCTAAGCCCATCGATCTTGAGTTGCCTTTCAGCCATGATCTCCCCTATTGACACCATTACAGTTAGGTATTTAATTTATATTTTTTTCTAGCGATTCATTTACCTTTGGTGTTGGAATATGACGGATTGGAGAAAAGTAAACAGGATATAGAGTACATAGGTATAGAACTCTGAAGATAATAGATAATGTCAAAGATGCAACAATCGTCCACAAATACGATTGCATGATTGAATAGCGGGGCGCGAATAGCACGACCGAGACTCCGGTCAAGATAGGTATGATTGACCATGATAACGACATTGTAGGAAAATAGTCATTCGTTTCAAAAGGACGTTTATGGTTCTTCACTGCGCGAGATTGCTTCTGGACAGGAGAAATAATAGTCAATATGCAGTTTGCGTCCTGACTCTCCCCCATCTCTTCTACTACTACTTTAGCTTACATGATCGAGCCAGGCATGATGCGCTTACGGAAAAGAACGTATGGACGGATCTTCTGGTATCGCTGGACTGGGGTGTTGAGCCAACATGTCCCGACTCCCGCGTTTAGAGAGTAAGACGGGTTGAGCCTGACTACAGCGTGAGTAAGCTCACTTGCCACTTTGGATTACACGCACCTTGCATATTGCGGCATATTCTTCCACGGCTCAGGTGTGCCGAACATCCCTGATAATGCAGGCTTACACTTACGCCCCTAAGCTCCAAATCATAATGGCCGTGGCATTAGTTATGTAAGCATGCATCGTTTATTGCCTTGTTAGAGTGCGCTCTTCCTGAGTATACCCACATAGACTAGACACGAATAATTGGGTCTTCATTCATGTAGTTAAACCCTCATCTCGACAGGACTTATAGAGTGAAGAGTAAAGATAGACACTGTTTGCCTTCTTTCAGAGATAATTATTTTGTTTAATTTGTTTATGTTCTGCGGGACGAATGATGGCGACTATCCATGAGATGCCACCTTCAGCGCCACTTGTCACTCTGAGAGAACAAGTTGAGCTTGCCCTGGCCACAGCAGAGAGTCATCAGCCCCGGACACCTGAGATCCAAAAGCCCGACTTAGCTGAACTGACATCCTCGACTGCTCCCTTGACCAAATTTCCCATATTTGAGCCCAGACAAACGACTAGCCGGAAGGATGCCTTCGAACTTTCTTACATCAGGGCGAAAGCCCTCAATGCACACTATGGTAAGTATTGGCGTATCAATGTAAGCATTAGAAAATTATCATTTAACCTCATATTAGGACTCACAATTGATGACATTGTGAATCTCTCACCCAAATTCTTTGATATGCATAGAGATGACATAATTATTCGAGATATCGGCGCTCATGCCCTGCTGTCAATACAACACAACCTAGTGGCGGGCACTCTGGCTCCATTTGCTAAACAGTCGACAAAGATTCAAGCACTGCTAGACGACGTATTGACATTCAAAGTCTCGTGAGCTTCTATCTTAGCAATCTGAACACCGGTTCCGACAGATGACTAACAGATATTAGAGCGGGCTTTATGCTAACAGAGATCGGACACGGTCTTGATGCCAAGAACTTGGAGACAGAAGTTAGACTGCAGTCCGATGGCAGCTTTGTTCTCCATACCCCCAGACTTGAGGCTTCTAAGTAGGCACATCTGTTTCTCTTCATACTTGCCAAGTGACTGACTAATGTCATGTACCAGATTCGTTCCCCCATCTATGCCCGTGGCTGGTATTCCACGCATTGCTGTGGTCATGGCAAAACTCATGGTGCACGGAGAAGACTTTGGTCTTCGCCCTGTCGTGGTGGCTCTCAGTGACGGGAAGCAAATGTGCAAGGGTGTAACGTCCCGGTACGATCTTCCTATGGTCCATGATCTACTCTTTTGCTAACATAAGAGTCCAGTCTGTTGCCTTACATGAGTGGAATTCAAGCCCCGTACGCTATCACTTCTTTCAACAACGTGGCCTTATCTAGCACCGCCGTTCTCGGAAGCCTTGAAAGGCCAACAAGTATGCGAGATAACTTCTTCCACCAAATCGCTCGGATTGCACCAGGCACACTCGCAATGAGCATGATAATGATCCCTGCACTCAAGCTCGTAACCTACATCACTGGTAAGTACAGCTTACGCCGTACTGTCGGTGTCGCCAACAAAACAAGAATCCCTATTATTTGCTTCCGCACACAGCAGATGCCGATATTGCATGCATTGGCCCAGCTTGCGGTAATGACGCCTTTTGCAAACAAGTGCATTGAGTGGTTCAAGGATACTTCTTTCAAGCCTCAAGTTCGCCAAGGATTCGCTGTCATCCTCAAAGCGGTCTTTATTCAAATGGCGCAGCGGAGTATTCCCGAAATGGTGGAACGATGCGGTGCCCAAGGCCTTTTTCAACACAATCAGATCTGTGACGCAGATGTGAGTTTTGCTTCACGAGGGGTCTCTCTGCTAGAGAAATACTAATACTTATCCAAAAGAATATGATACGTGCCTGTGCTATCTCAGAGGGAGATGCATTAGTTGTCAGTATTCGTAAGTCGGCCAATCGTGATCCTTATATGTCCCGAAAGCGAAGCTTACGCTTTTTATACAGGTCTTGCTGTTGAGCTTTGTCTAGGCAAGTATGAAATGCCCTCTGCAACAAATACCGATTGTCTACTGGCCAAATACGAAGCTGGCCTGGCACAAGAAGCCTGGGACATCGTCAGCTCCATTCCGGCCGAGCATCACAGCCAGGAGTTCAACCGGCTCTTCATCCCCCGATGCAAGCCACTGGTATTGGGTATTGGCCATCGAATGGTCTATGAGACTGCTCTTGCTGCTGGCGTGGATTCTGACCTCCTTTCTCTTTACGAAGCAGGCGCTGTCAAAGGGAATTTGGATTGGTACACTGAGAAGGGTCTCCTGACGAGGCAAACATTCCGTGACATGGAGAACAAGGCTCTCGATTCTATTGAGCCTCGACTGGATGAGCTTCTGGATGAGCTCAATATGGAGCCATATGTTACGGCACCGATTACCCAGGAGGGTCTATTTAATGACTTTGTGCAAGGGCTGCCCACGTTTACCGGTACCACAGAGTATTCTGTTCTTTGATTGGAAACCATAGATTTTATGTTTATCTCTTTCTTGCTTGAACACGAATAGAAACCTGATTTTTTGTCCTTCGCTTTATTTTTTGTCAATTGTTGTTCCATTCCCGGGCATGGCTAAGAATTGTTCCCAAATATGTTCTTGTAGTTGAGACTTGTGACTGAGAGCTTCTATGGCCACAATAATTTTGGTTTATGTGCAAAGTCATTCAACAGTGAAACAGATACAGAGTGCAGATGCCTACAAGCCGTTGACCCCCTTCCCTCCTCAAGCTCTCTGTCGACATATGCCAACCTTCACCTCAGCCTTTCAAGGTTTCTAAAACTATCTCACTGCCAGACTCTATGCTCCGCCGAACAGGTGTTGAACTACGATTATAGGTCATTGCGAGAAAAGACACGGGAACATATAACAGGCCAGTTCGGAAACCACGCCATTTGACTTTGTTGTTATCTAGTCATTTAGAGGTATGCATGGAGAGGTAGTGAAGAAATTGTCTATCTCCTCTTCCATCCCACGAATGCCGTTGCTCACTAGAAAACAGTCTCATAGCGGATATCCATACGACCCTATGCATGGGTAAATAGCCTTTGATCAAGGAGATGTAACTTCTGGTGTACCCAAGACCGAACCCTTATTTGACATAGAAGATAGAGTAAGACAAGAAGCAAAAATGGCACCAGCAGCTTTCTGAAAACTACCCATAGCATTATCCGTATCAGCTGGAACCAACGCCGACGACGACCAGCAAGGAAGGAGTTTTTATTGTTGACATTTGGGAACGAAACGTTAGGCACGTCTTTTCCCAAGAACTTACACAGCGGTTCCCAGCCCTCACTCACATGATAGTTCAGCAAGCGCTCTGAGGGAACTATTTTGCTTATGTGCTTGTAGTGGTCAAGATATGCCTGCCTCTCCCCATTGGGTGCCAGCACGGGCCGCAGCGAATGTTGGTACTTGTGGTATTTCCACCAAAGACCAATGCGATCCTGTTGACCAGTATTAGCGTCAGCGATTCTAGACCCGGCGTGAACTGACCGGATCCCAAGATGCTAGGTAATCAAATGTCTTCCATTTAGCAGCCACATCGACAGACTCTTTCATAGAATGCTGCCATTTGTCGACATCGCGCGTGGTGAGGATGATCTTGGCATTGGGGTAAGCTTCGATAAGCTCGTCTGCCATCAACGACCCGGGCATGTTACACGAGACGTCCCATTTGCCCAAGAACAACTTGTCGAATTCCTCTCGACCGTAGGGCTTTACCGTGTGTTCGAACTTGGCCTGCATCGCCTCCATGTACAGTGGGAGTAGATGGGGATACTGCTCCATCATGCTAGCGTGGAACGGCTTGTACCCTAAAACTTGGAAAGCAGCGAGTATCGCTGATTTGGTAGCACTGGGTCAGTCAGTGCTAGATATCTTGGTAGGGGGTGACCTACAGAGCGTTCCGGTGCGTGGCATGCCCAGGACAAGGACCTCGATGTTGGTGCCATCTTTCGGTGGTTCAGGCTGTTGGTCAATTAAACGCATTGCTCTCGCCATCTTTGCTCAGTCACAGTTGTCCGTTTTCAATTCAAGACCAAAAAAGGTATTAAAGACTGAGCTTAGCAAATCTTTGGACCCCGTTTTGTCTCTCACAGGATATAACTATCGGCTGAAATTGTACGACCCAGGCCTGACAAAATGTCCAACACTGATCGATTGGCCCGGTTGCAATGGACACAGACACGGACACGGACACGGATAAACGGGCATCCAACACAGTTTAGCAGTGGTAGAGTAATCGGCAGTGAATACCCGACTTACACCCCCGTGCAGCTATCTATCACACACTGTAAGGTCAGGCTTGACTAAAGGTGGCCGCTTGGTCCTCCTCGGCGCACGGTTGAACACGCATACCAACCAACACGAAAGCCACTGCCTCAGGCATCAGAAAGTGAGTAACTTGTAATTTGGAGCAAACAAATGTGGTTGTATCTTAGTGGCCGTGGTGTTGGTGATAATTCCCTCTCCTTTTGCGTTGCAGAGCGCAATTGTCCAGAAATCACTTCTCGTTCTTCTACTCGCTTCACCAGTCCACTGGTATTGAAGATGCAGAACCCTGGTGAAAAAATAGCGACTTCGCAATTTGCAGAAAACGAAAGCCCTAGCATAGACGAAATCCTGAGAACGGCACCTAATACCGAGCCAATCCTTACAAGAGAACCTTCAAACGCTGCTGTGCAAAGTGGCGATGCGCCATGGTCGATATGGTCCCCCAAACAGAGAAAGCTAATCATCCTGACAGCCTCGTTCGCGTCGCTGCTCTCTCCTCTCTCCAGTCAAATATACCTTCCGGCTCTCGACACCATCGCAAAGCACTTGAACGTCACAAATAGTCAGGTCAATTTATCTATCACAACATACTTGGTCCTTCAGGCTATCGCACCAACATTCACGGCCCAGCTATCCGACACCGTGGGTCGAAGACCTTTATACATGGCTTGCTTCGTACTCTACATGGCGGCGAACCTCGGGCTGGCTCTGCAGAACAACTATGCGGCGCTGTTGGTGCTGCGATGCTTTCAGAGCGCTGGCAGTAGTGGGACCACCGCTTTGTCCAATGCCGTGGCGACGGATATCACGACATCTGCTCAGCGTGGCAGCTACATAGTATATGCTGCAGCCATTCCGATGCTGGGACCGACGCTTGTAGGTGGTCTCTAATCTCCACGTGCGTCCATCGATACCGACAGCTAACTGGTTCTTCATCAGGGTCCTATAGCTGGCGGTTTGCTCGCTCAATATCGCGGATGGCATTCCGTTTTCTGGTTTCTATTCGTGTTGACTGGCGCGGTAGCAGTTCCCATGGCCATCCTGTTCCCCGAAACGTGCCGCGAAATTGTGGGCGATGGGTCTATCCCACCACAAAAGTGGAATCGATGCTATACGAACGTACACATGGAACGAAGATGGAGGAAAGAGGGCAATGACGTACCACATAATGAACGCGATGGGATCGGTGGGTCGCGGGATGCTTATAGCTGGATTCCAAACCCCTTCAGCACAATCACTCTGCTACTGGAAAGGGAGTGTGGTTTCACGCTGCTCTACGGCTCATTGCTCTGCTGCTCTTTCTATGCGACGCTCACTCTTATCCCCTCTCAGTTCCATGCAATTTACGGCTTTAACGAGCTCCAAATCGCGTTATGCTTTATTCCTTTTGGAGTCGGCAGCCTCGTCGCCGCTTTCAACCGAGGGCGCATGCTCGACTCCAACTTCCGCCGTCACGCAACTCGTCTCGGTATCACTACCGACAAGAACAAGCAGACAGATCTCACCAACTTCCCCATCGAGCGCGCTAGGCTCGAGGTCGCGCTGCCGACGATACTCCTAGGTAGCGCGTGCATGGTCGGCTTTGGTTGGACGCTGCACTACAAGACCAACCTCGCCGGGCCGCTGATTTTGCTATTTGTCATTGCATTTTGTCTCTCAGCTTCTCTGAATTGTGCTACATGTCTTATGCTGGACCTGTACCCGGGAAAGGCGGGCACTGTTACAGCTTCAAATAACCTGTTGCGTTGCTTGCTGGGAGCTGGCGCGACTGCTGCTGTGGTCCCGATGATCAACGCTATTGGAACTGGTTGGACTTTGACTGTCTTCGCCCTCCTCAATATCGTATCCTTACCACTTCTGTGGCATGTTATGAGGCATGGGCCGGGCTGGCGAGCTGAGACTGCGCGTAAAAAGGAGATGGAGCAAACCCGTGCAGGTGAATCGACGACCTAGTTAGGGTAGTGCTAGAGTAATTGGTAAGACTAGATGTTGATATTTACCTATTATTAATTGTTCTTTACTACCATCGCTGCGGAATTTTCTGGCCTGTCCTCGCCATAACCAGGTCAAGTGGTTTAACACAGTTTCCGCTGAGCTTATTCTTGCAGGATGCGACGACAACATCAATGTTCATCTTAGAGATAAGAACTGTATTCACCACAAAATTCCTCAAGTCGAAATGATTTTAAATAAGTCTCAGGCTGTTGCAATAAATCTATTAGCTACATTGCTTTTACTTTGGCTAGTCTGTGATACACCTGAGGGCTGAAGTAAGATGTCAACTGCAAATGACCGTCTTTGCCAATCCCAAAAGAAATGTAGGTATGCAAGCCCCGTGAGGATGACAACTCGGCTTGCTCAGCAAAGCCTTTGAGCATTTCCAAATACTGGTCTTTGTACTTAGCCCGATCACGTTTCTCAAGGAATCCAATCAAGCCGTGTGCAATAGCCAGGTCATTCCTCCCATAATGCCGTACAGGGATATATCCTTTCACATCTGGCAAATGCGACGAAGGCTTGATGTCAAAGTAAAACAGCATACCAGACGTTTCGTGGTCTATCCTTGGTAGATCGTCGTCGTCAGATATGTCTTGATCGAGGTCCAGCGTAGCGCACCACAGCTCCTTGATCTCATCGATAGAGTCTTGAGAAAGAGGTCGCCTTCCACCCAGCGACAAGATAGAAATGATGTGACTGAGCGAGGTACCGGCAGTTCGCATGTAGACCTTGATCCGTGACTTTTCTGGGGCCATACAGTCAATGCCCAGAATCAGCATTCGCAGCGCTTGGCCGTTGGGGTCGGTGGTAAGGAAGTTGGAAAGGATTTTCAAGGCAGAAAGATAGCTTGAATCGTTGCCATAGACATTTCTCATGGCTCTTTCAAAGCCATGGGTGAAGAAATCCTGGCAGACTTCAGTATCCCTGGGTATGAAGTAGGCCTTGGCGGCGATTTTGTCCGCGCCGAGCTCATATGCAGTGAAAAGCGAGCTTCCCCAGTTTCCTTGCCCAGCGTCGTTGCTATGAGGGTCAAAGTCATGCAGAAACGTTTTGAACCACACAGGGTCAATGGAAGGGTCTGCGGCATGTAGATGATCCATGACCTCAATGGTTGATGCCCGATTGTAGAGATCTAGGGCAGTACCCGCGTTAGGTCCAATATGCTCAACACTCAACCGAATGCTAGGCGCATCAGCATTGGTATCGCCCCATTTCCAGCTATACTCGATGGGTGAAAAGTCGTCTGTCATGAAGCTCTTGAAGACAGGCTGGCCAAGGGAGCTAGGCCTCGGACCCATACGAGGAACAATGATGTAGTAGTGGAATAAAAGACATTCGTACTGGCGGGATAATGGGTAGCCGGCCTCGTGTAGCATTGTTACAAGGTGTCTTCCCGTGACGTCCCACCAAAAGTCTTGATGAGCGTCTCGTCGTGGCAGCCATTTGTTGATCTTTTGCCAGACTGGCGCCTCCTGGTCTCCGATGAGTAAGGACGCATCAGGCTCACTTTCGTGTCTCGGCGATGTCTATAGTTGTATAACTAATTAGTTCTACTTTGTACCCCGAATGAAAGAGATAATTACCTGAACTTCATCGATGGTGCCCAAATTTGTGTTTCGTAAAAACTGGTATGCCGTGCCTGTAGTCATTTTGCGGGCAGAGTGAAACAGAAAAATCTTGACGGTCACGCCCTCTACTTGGAGGTCAACTTTATTATCCCGTTCTGATTCTATTAGATTCGAGTAGTGATAGCCTCAAGTAGCGACTTCTCAGCTATTCCTTACTACTAACAAAGCCTTCCATTTCACTAACCGGCGAGCATTGCCGCTAATCATGTAGTAGTGCCGAGTTTCCGCAAAGCTAACGCAGTGGTCAAAGCTAGCAAAACGTCGCCGTGTTACCCGACTGCAGAACTTACATTATCTAATGCTGACATTATCTTTGATCTGACCTGCCGCGTACCGACATGCATAACGTTTGATATCCTTGTTCCAATCTGACTAAGTTTGACCTGATCGGGAAACACTTACTAAAGCTCCCCCTCTGCGACTAGTACTTGCGACCAACACGGCAAACGCTGTCCACTGATGGCACTCTCTTGTCTAGAATGCGGGGAATGCCTGATGTTGGAAGGTCTGTTGTGATAGGAAGATGGCCTAATATTAATGTTGGATATGAAATGCAAAATCTTGATGCCGTACAATTACAGCTATTAGAGTACAAGTCCTGAGTGATTTCGACACGAGGCTCTTTCATTGTACTCTATCGAACCTTTGTTTCGCAGGAGTAAGGATCTATCTTCATAGCAGGTTTCCCATTTTGCTGCAACTGGTCCAAGACTTGAATTACAAAACAGGAAGCGTGGACCCTTTGCCAAGGTACATCCATTATGGACAACTCATTCTCCCCCATAATCAAAAGGTGCCGCAAGATCCTTCGTTCATTGGTTTTGTCAGGCGCATGGGTCTATCAGAAAGCAATGGGCCACGCCGACAACTCGATTTCATCTGGTACACTCAGCGTCACCGACAGTCGTACAGGCAGAAGCTATAGCATTCCGATTAAGAATAATGCCGTAAAAGCTCTGGACTTTATTCAAATCACAACAGCAGGCTTTGGCGCTGAGATAGCCGATCACTATGACAACAGCCTCCGCGTTCTCGACAAGGGGCTATGGAATACTGCTGTTACCGAGACATCTATCACCTACATGTGAGAAAACCTTCAAAACAACAGAAAGGCATCTGAGATCCTTATGCTAACTTTTGTCTAGTGATGGTAAAGCTGGTCATATGCAGTACCGAGACAAGACGATTGATGAGCTTTTCCACAACAACAACTATGAGGAGGTGGTTCATCTTATTATCTGGGGAACCCTTCCTACACAAGAACAGAAGATGAATCTTCGTCGCAAACTTGCTTCGCACATGAAACCACCAAAATCAGTGGAAAATGCAATCAAGGCTTTTCCGTAAGTAAACCCAACAACTATACACACAATCCTTGAGCTAACATTGAATGACATATAGTCCAGATGGACTGACCCATCCCATGCTTTTGGCTGGCATTGCTGCGTTTGCAGCTCATGACAAGGGATCTCAAGCGGTACATAGATCGAGCGAGCCCGCATATCTGGGAAACATGGAAGAAGTTGACGATGCCATTATCAGGACACTGGCTGCACTAGCCACCACTGTCGCTATGGTATACTGCTATCGCAGAGGTCGCCCTTTCACACAAGCTAACCCGGATGAGTCATATATCGGAAACATTCTGCTGATGATGGGTCTTACGGAAGAAGGCAGTAGCAGCACTCCAAACCGCAAGATAGAACATTGTCTCGAACGCCTTTGGGTTCTCAACGCCGATCATGGAATGACCAATTCAACTGCCGTCTTCCTCGCCGCAGCTTCCACATTGCAGGATCCTCTATCATGTACCGTTGCCGCCGTGGCCTCAGCATACGGGCCTCTTCACGGAGGCGCTGTTGAGATGGCTTACAAGGAGTTCGAGAGGGTCCAATCCGTCGAAAACGTGCCCCAGCTTATTTCTGATGTCAAGGCCAAGAAGTACCGTCTATTTGGGTACGGGCATCGCATTTACAAGGTCAAGGACCCTCGAGGGCAGCTTGTCCGCCAGCTCATCGAAGAGTACAAGGAGGATGTCTACAAGAACTCGTTTCTCAGAGTGGCTATGGAGATTGACCGTGTTGCTGAGGAAGACTCGTACTTCATCTCGCGAAACCTCAAGGCCAACGCTGATCTTTACGGCTGCTTCTTGTACACTGCCTTGTTTGTAAACCCCCTGCTTCTTCATCCTACCCGTACTGACTCTATAATCAGGGGCATTGAAACTGATACCATTCTGTCACTTTCTTGTCTGTCACGTTCGCCTGGGGTTATGGCTCATTGGCGAGAAAGTATGGGTGAGTTTCTACATTACCACAGCAATGGTAGATTGAAAGCTAAACATGATATAGCTCAGTCGCCCGCAATATGGCGGCCTCAGCATATTTTCACTGGAACTATAGCTAAGGGTCATAATGGCAAAGTCTGAGTATTGTGCTGTAGCTCGTATGAAACCCTATAGGTATAGAACGATTAGCCATGCAAGCCCCAGCTTCGCTGTGTGAGGGAAGCTGAACATTACAGCAGCAGCATTAGATAAAATGAGGAGCGAATAGTATCTTTAGATAGTTAGCTACTCGACAAAGTAATGTATTGATACAACATAGACGTACCGCCAGCTGATGTTATCAATAGTCGATGGCGTTATCTGAGATGAAATAATAGCCACCATCGGTTTAGTTGCCACGGCTTGGGCCATACCCTTAGTCTTCAAGAAGAAATGGAAGATCTCGTGGCATTGGAGATAGCATAGTTCATAGAACAGAGGAAGATAAATACAATGGCACGCCTCGCACCAGCCTAGTTATCGTTAGTTGAAGATCCAAATTCTGAGCTGAGAGCCATGCAGATAGAAATCATCACGCAAAGCACAATAGATCCAGACCAGAGGGTGCGAGTGCGAGTCATTTTATCAGTCACGAAGACGAGGTAGATGACTTGACCTATGATACCTATCATGCCATAAACACCGTTGATCAAGACGGCAGTACGTCAGGTGAAGGCTGAAGCCGACGTTTTGGTAGAAGACGTCTTGAAAATTCCGAAATGCGAGGTTAGATAGCCAGAATTTTGAGGCATCTCCGCGGCGCTGTCTGAGACCCTGGTACCCAGCCACAGCGCCATGGCGTGATGACAACAGCGATCAGACCCTCAAGACCCCGGCGAGGCTGAAAGCTGAAAGCAGGGGTCCCGTACATAAAAGTGCGAGCTTGACAGTCATCGGCGGGAATCTCATAGACAAAAAAGCCAACAGAAGAAATGAAATTTCAAGAATCACTTTATTTCAACCGCCTCGAATATGAGACGAAGCTCGAGGGATTGGTTGCGGCCCAAAGAATGAACGACATACGAGAGCGAGAGGTGCTCAAGAACCGCCAGATATACGGCTACTCTACCAAGATTGGCATGGGAGCCATCCTCTGGCTTCCGACCATGGGATTATCGACCATCACATCCGTTGTCGGCTTCAGGCAGCTTTGGGTAGCATGCTCAAAGCTCGACGTAATCAATGGCATCATCAAGAAATATAAGATCACGCCGTATGAATGCAACCTACGTGATCGTATGGTACCTGTCCTTATCAATGTGTTAACGGCTGGTGTTGGCTTTGGTACATCAGTGCTGCTCAGCGACATAGCAGCCATAGGAGTCGAGGGAGCATCGGCACAAGGAGTAATCTTCGATCCGCCGCATGGTCTGGGGGAAATAGCAGACTCAGCTATGGCGGATCCCGGCAATTTCACCGATGGGTTCGTCCACGGCGCCGAAGCTCAGATGGATTCGCTTTCTGCTGCGCTCGGCCCTGGCGATGCCGCTACGAATGTCACCGAGGCGACCATGGAGAGCGCGGTTCCTCTTTCGGTGGGAGGCGAGTTCATGGACGGTGGTAACGTCGGGTACGAGGCAGCGGCAACGGTGGAGCGATTCTTGGTGCAGCAAGCTGTGGCAAGTTCACTTGAGTATATGGACGACCAAAACGCGCGTACTTGTGCCTACAGAGAAATCGCCAAAGATGGTCAGGTTTCCGAGATGCGCCCTACACCTGAAATGTACAAGTGGCATGACGAGCTAGAGGAGGTTCAAGCTGCTATCCAAGTGCAATATGTCGAGTTGATCACAGCACATTCAAGCTTACTAAATAGAGGCAGTACAGCGCATCACCTTAAGGATTTATTATCCAAAATGAGGGATCAGGTAGTGTCACTTGATGCAGGGGCAAGAGACGACTGTTTGAATGCTGAAGACTGCCAAAAAGCTCGCTTTATTAACGCATGGGTTTCATGCCTTGGGACGTGGGAGGAGAGGCTGAAAGAACAGGCGGTTAAGCAGAGTGAGTGGCAGATAATCATTAATAAGTGGCAAAAGACCTAGTTATAGTTATTTGTTGTTTTCATCTATCAGTCAATAACTCCCTGTGGCAGAAATGCTACAAAGTCAAGAGGTGCCAATTCCGCGCGGTCCGCCTTTCCTACGACCTTGAAGATATCCCCTTTGGCAATCTTGACGTTTGGGAACGTGGTACGCGCTGTGGAAGCACCATCTGGCTCTGTTGTTGCTGCGCGGCTGAGGGTTGATTCCAGATTGCCAATCCAATTCCCCAACGATTTACCGTTCAAGTACACTTCCCACTGTGAAGTCCCGCCGAGGATATCAAAATACACAACTGCGACGTCATATCTCCCAGACTTGAAGTCGAGCTCTGTACTAGCAGTGGCCACTGTACTATTGCCTAGTGTTACGAGAGCCGTGGCATTAGAGGCACACTCGATAGGGTCTAGCACGGCGGTCTCGTATCCGCTGTAAGACATAGCCTCGGCCTCTATACGCCATGGATGGTGTCCAGCACGTCCTGCTTCGTCAGGAATCCCTGTAAGGTTGTGATAATAGTCCACAATGGAGTCTCTCCACACGATCGAATGACCTGCTTGGAAAGTGAGCTGGAAAAGAACAGAGTTGAAACGTTCTTCATCAACATATTTTTGAGCTCCCATCCATAACCTGGGGAAGGTATGTGCCGTTTCGGCCCCAGCATAATGGGCATCGTAGAGATGTTGGATTACTGTCTTTCCAGTGGGAAGCTTGTGTGTGTAGTTGACGTGATGATACCATAAGATCATGTTTGTCGGTGTGGTTTCTATGTGTTCGAATTTCTCTGCCAGTGCGGGAGGGTATTGACCGGAGAAGCCTGTACCATTCGCCACAGTGCGATCCATACCGATAGAGAATGAATCAGATCGAGTCCAAATACCATAAGGGTTATCATCGCCAGCTCGAACATTCGGCCCGAAGTGGTTATTCGTAACATCTGTAAGGGTCGGCAGCCCCAGGTCTCCACTGCTGTAGTTCAGATATGCCGGCCACGATTCCATGGCGATGCGTGTGACGATATCTGTCACTTGACGATGAAGACCGAAAGTCAGACGACTCCATGATTTTATAATTGCTTCGGGATCATCGGTAGGGTCCCAGGCCAAGCGGCCAAATGCATAAAGGTTGGACATAGAGAGATGGCTACCAGTCCATGTCTGGCTCATCCCTAAATTCGCTACACCTGAGAATGCACCGATCCGGCGGTTGAACCGCTTACCCGAGATGATGTCTCGTACAAATGATGGCTTATCATCAACACGAAGATCCGTATCTAATATCTCTTTCCAGAGAGGAGCCAAGTAAACGGTATGTGCTTGCTGTCCCAGGTACTCTTGTGCGATTTGAAGCTCAATACCAGCGTTGGCATTCTTAAAGTACCCAAACAAGGGATGTGCAGGTTCCCGAACTTGGAAGTCGAGCGGACCGTACTTCATCTGGAGGATAATGTTATCATGGAATTTTCCGTCCAGACCCTGGAACGCATTGTATGCCTCTGCAGAGCGATCTGCCTTCCAGTCGGTGATGTTGAGCATTTCGTACACGAATGTGCGGAATAGGACGATTCCTCCATGCGGTCTAAGGACATCTCCGAAGAGATTTGCGCCTTGGGCCAGCGTGCGATTGTAGGTGAGCGGTCCTGGTTGTCCTTCGGAGTTGGCTTTGACAAGAAACCCTGCAAAATTTGGAATTTCATCGTAGATCTGGTTTGTGATGTCTTCCCACCACGAGATAACGGATGGCTCGAGCGGATCAAACGTCGATAGTCCACCCAAAGTCTGCGGGGAAGCAAAGTTGAGTGCAAGGCCAATCTGCACGCCGTACGGCTTCAGTATTGCCGCCATTTCGCCAAGTCCACGAATGTTTTCCGGTTTCAGTGTGATAGGGTTGGCGTTGACGTTGGTCAGGATGGCACCGTTTATTCCGATGGACGCCAGTAACCGGCCGTACTGCTTCACCCGGGCCCTATCAGGCATGGTCTTGTTTTGCGCAAAGAAGATGGATTTGCCACCGTAGCCGCGTTCAATAGTGCCATCCATATTATCCCACTCATTAGTCCAGCGGATGGTGTTGGTCGGATTGGAGACATACGAAATGTTTGCCTTGCCTAAGCCTGGATGCGTACTCAAAGGCACCATAGAGTGCGCCCCTCTCGTTATGACCGACGATCTTGACGGAACCAGCTTTGATACTGAGCCAAAATCCATCTTCCTCGAGAGGCGCGGGGAGATTTGTCTTGCCACATGCATCATGATAGGCGTCAAGAGTGCCCACAATGATGGAGTTCTGGTGCTCGCAGCCCTTGAATTTCCGCGGGATCTGCTCTTCAAAGATACCCGTGAAGGCGTCCTGTAACTCGGTACCAGCAGTGTATACTGGACTGGATTTGGTTACATTGAGTGTGATGATGCTCTTGGGATGCTTGAAGTCGTCGGGGGCTTTGTATAGTAACCTCTTGTAGCGAAGCCAGCCATCAAGGCCAGTCTCAGCCACAGCTAGGCCATATAGTGCCAGAGACGACACCACTGCTGTTCGAAATAACATACTGCCAGTTTATGAACCCAAGGAGGCCACTGGGAAAGAGACGGCAGGAAGTAGTAATAAACGGACATGGAAGGGTAAGAAAGTATCCCTCACAAAGAGGATATCGCTGCTTATATCATTCAACGGCTTAACCACCCAGAGAAGTGCATTATGACCCTACCTTTGAGGTGCGTACAAGGCTAGACATGACGCTCATGTGAACCCGGAGAGACAAGCCTCCTATAAACTAAATTTAGCCTAATATACCATTAACCAGGGTTTAAAATTCCTATAAGTACCTAATAATAGCTTAATGCCTATTTACCTAGGTATATAGTTAGGTAAATAATATTATATATAGGTATTTATAGGTATTTTAAAAAGGTTTTATATTACCTATAATATATATAGGTATTAAAAAGTACCTATAAGTATTTATAGGTAATATTATACTTTTTTTATATTACTTTTAAAAGTAATATTAGTATAGTATATTTATAGTAATTATTTATAGTAATTAATATAAAAAGTATATTTAGATATTTTAAAATATAATAAATTAAATATTTACTATTTATAGAAAAAGTATTATTAATTTCTAGCTAATTACTTAATACTAATAATTTAAAAATTAAGTTTTTTAATTTAACTTTTAACTTATAATAATTACTATAAGTTAGTTTAATAAGTCTTACTTAGTTTAGGTCTTTTTAAAAGTATATAAAAATAAAGGTTAATAAAATTTAAGTTATAAAAAACCTAAAGTAGGCTTAATAATATAAGTAATAATAATTAATTTATAAATAATAGTAAAGGTTATAAGTTTTAAAAATAAATAAAAAATATTTATAATTAAAAAATAATAAAAAATAGTTATTAATAAGTTATTAATAAAGTATTTATATAAATAACTTTTTTTTTATATATTATTAGTAAATAAAGGAAAGTTAAATACTATAATATTTTTTTAAGTAATATTAAATAAGTAAAGGCCTTTTATAGCTTTTTAAGCTATTTTAAAAAGTCCTTTATAAAAGAAAAGGGCTTAAATAAGTCTAAGTTAAAAGACTTTTAGGTTTAGTTTAAAGCTATAAAATAAAAATATAATAAAAACCTTTTTTTAATTAAAAAAACCTTTAAAGTATATTATTTATATTAATATATAAAGTAATATATACTTTATACTTTTTTAATTATAATAGTACTTAGCTATATTATAAAAAGGTCTTTAACTATATAGCTTAATATAAAGTATTTAGGATTTTAAGTAATATAAAACTAAAATTAAAAAAGACTTTTTTTAAATTACCTTTTTATTTATTATATTAGTTAATAATATAATATTATATTATACTAAATATATTTTTTTTAAAGAAAGATTTATATATAATTAAAGTTAATTTTTAAGAATAACTAGCCTATAAATTACTATAAGTATATAATTACTATATTAAATTACTATAAATACCTTTTTAAAATTAAAAAAACTAAAAAGAAAATTTTATTTTTTTATTAATATTAATATAAATAGGTTTATATAGTTAAATATATACTAAGAGGTATAAAATTAAATAAAGTTAGTCTTAGCTTATTTTTTAATACTACTTATACTTAAAGATAAAAAAATAAATTAAATACTACTTTAATAAGTATTTTAATTTAATTTTAGTAAAGGTAAAAAAAAAAAATAATAAAATAAAAGGTCTTTATAATAAATAAATCTATATACTTATATAGCTTTATTATAGCTTAATAAATACTATAAAAAAGAATCTTAACTTAAGGTTAATAATTTTAGCTACCTTTAAGTAAAAAAAGCCTATTTTAATAAATATTAAGATAATAGCTAATAATCTTAAGCTAAGTCTATATAGTAAATAAGCTATTAATAGCTAAGTAACTAATAAAATTAAAAAGATAAATAAAAATATAAGTATAATTAATAAGGTAATTAATTTATTACTAATTTTTAGTAGTAATTTTATAATTCTTATTAAGGTAATCTTTAAACTATTTTTAAATAAATAGCTTTAATATCCTTACCTTTATAAATATTATAGTTATTAAGTTTTATTAAGTTAAGATATTATATATTAGTTTTAAAGGTTATAAAATAGTTTTATCTTATACTTAGTAAGCTTAGGTCTTTTTAAATTTTTATATAAGCTTAGGACTTTAAGTAAATTTAATAGTAAAGTAATAAACCTATAAGATTATTAGTTATAATAAACTTAATAATTACTATAAGTAATTATTATAGAAAATATATTAAAAGAAAAAATATATATACCTAAAAAATAGATAATAATAAGTAATTAATACTAATAAAATTAGATAATTAGTTTATAACTTACTATTTTAAAGTATTAAATTAATTATTTATTAAGTCCTTATTATTAAAGCCTTTATATTAAGAAAAGTTACTTTTTTTATTTTTATTTTTATTATTATTTTTATTTTTTAAAATTAATAACTCTTAAGACTTAATTTTAATATAATTTATAATTTTTTATATAATAAGGTTTAAAATATAGGCTATATATTAAATAAAATAAAGGCAGGGTAAGGATATAAGCTATAATTTAGCCTTAATTTTATTATTTAAATCCTTAATATTAAGATATATACTATTATTTACTATAATTACTTAAAGGCAATTTAAAAGATAATAATTTTATAGGCTATATATTATATAAAAGTTTAGTATAGCCTTATTTTAATCTTTAAATATATTAATAAATTTAAGTATAACCCTTTTAAGTTACTACTAAGTATTTAAAAAATATATAAGAATATTAAAAATAGTAAACTTATTATAAAATATTAACTATATATTTAATATAAAAAAGACTTTAGCCTTTAAAGAAAGAGTTTAAAGTATTATATTTTATAAAAATAAAAACTTATTTTAAATTTATTTAGTAAAAGTTAGGCTACTAAGGAGTTAAAAGTATAGTAAAATAAAGCCTATAAGTTACTAAAATACTAAGTTTACTATAATATTTATAAATAAATAGCTACTAGTAATAAAATAAGTAAGGTAATAAATAGATTTAAATTACTATTTAGTAATATTAACTTAGTAAAAGTAAGTATAAATTACTATATTTAATTACTATAAATATACTTATATTAAAATTAAAATATACTATATTAATCCCTTAAAATAACTTTATTTTAAAAGCTTTTTTTTTATAAATAGTAAAGTTTAAATACCTATATATACTTAATATATTAATTTTAAATATATTAAAATATATTAAAATAGTATAGTAAAAGTAATATATAATCTTAGGTTTTTTATTTAATTTTTATAAACTTTAATTAAATTAAAACTAGCTTAAGGAGTTTCTTTTTTTTTAAAAGATTTTTAAAGCCTTAAACTTTAATAATTAAAGTAAATAAAAAGTACTAAGGGTAAAATTAATATAAAGTACTTACTATTATATTATTTTTTACTATAAAATAAAAGTATTAACTATAAAAAAGTTAAAAATAATATAAAAAGGCTTATTAAGTATAGTTAGCTTAAGACTAGGTAAGCTTTATAAAGATATTATAGTAATAAGGAATATTTTAAAATTAATTAAAAAATAAAAAGAAAATTTAAAAAAGGATTACTATAAAAGATTATTACTTTACTTAATAATATTAAATAAAAAAATTTATAATTATATTAAATTAATCTTAGCTATAATATATTAAAGCTATATAAAGTTAAAGTTACTTATTAATTTAATACTAAAGATTTTAGTATATTTTATTATATAAATACTAAACTATATTAAGTTAGCTAAATAAACTAGTACTACTTAAACTTAGTAAAAATCTAGCTATTTATAAAATAAGTCTTTTTATTTTAATTCTTTTTTTTTTTTTATAATATTTTAAAAATTTAAAAATAATATTAATATATTACTTTTAAAATAGTACTTAACAATTCTAAAAGTAAAATAACTTTTAAGGTATATAATATATTAATATTTTATTAAGTTTATTTATTTATTAATAATTTTATAAATAATATAACCTTAATTAATTTAATAGTTAAGCTTATATACTTTAAGATTTACCTTATAATATAATAAAGAATTATACTAATTAAATATAAAGTTATTAAGTAATATTAAAAATAAACTAAAAAGGTTAAAAAAAAATATATAATAAAAAATAAATAAAAGCCTTAAGGTTAAATATAATAGTAATTAAAATAAAATAGTAAGTTAAGTCTTAAGTACTTTTTACTTTTTATATTAATATAATAAGTAAAAATTCTTTAAAATATTTATTAACTTTAATATATAATTAAACTTTTAATATTATAATTACTATTTTAGTAAATTATTTAAGAAATTAATTTAAATATAAAGTTTAATTTATATTTTTAGTTATTAGTAATTAAAGTACTATTTTTTTTTAAGTTTATAAGTTAGCCTTAAAAGGTATATCTAAGTATCTTTAAAGTCTAGTATAATTTAAATATTAATTACCTTTTAAGGGGTAAAGCTTTATTAAGTTAATATTATTAAATTAGTAGCCTTATTTATAGCCTAAACCTTATTATAGATAGGCTAGCTTAGGAGCCTTACTTACTCTTTAGCTAGCCTAAATCTTCTTTTTATAACCTACTTTAAAAGAATACTATGCTTTAATTATCTAATATATAGTAAGTTATCTAACCTAACTTTATTAAGACCTAACTTTATAAAAGGTCTTATTATATAACTAAGGAATATATTATATTCTAGATAACTAATTAGGGCAAAATATATACTATAAAAATAAGAAAAATTAGGGCTTTTAATTAGTATACTTAGCTAAGTAAAATATAAAGAATTAAGTAAGTCCTATATATTAAAGTTTTTTCTATAAACTTTAAATATTTCTTACTAAGGGAATATTAGTTAGAAGATTACGTAACTTAGGTTATATAATAATTATATAATAAGGATTATATATATTAGATTTTTACCCCTTAGTTAGATAATTTATAATATACTAAGAGAAACCTTACTTTTTTATTTAAGCTTTATAAGCTTACTAAAGCCTAGTGCCTTTTAAATTAGAAAAAAAGTATATTATAATTTTCTTTAAATTTTAGCGGTTTTTATAATAGTTAATTCATTACTATTAAGGCTATCTCTTTTTAGGAATTATAATACCTACTCTTTAGGATATCTATATATATCCCAGGTCTTTTTACTTTAGGAACTCCTTTTTCTTTAGTTTATTATTAACTTCTCTATTATATAATATATATTATTAAGTTCGGAAAAATTCACTCTATTTAATGGACCTACTTTTATCTTATAAATCCTACCCTATGCCTTACTATTTAGCAGTTATAACCTTTTACTTTCCTAATACCTTTACCTTCTCCTTATTAGTTACTATAGTATATCCTACTACTTATAGTAAATTTATAGGCTATTTTATATAAGCCTTAATAGACTTCTAATTATAACTGCTAATAATATTATAGCTATGCTATTATAATACCTATCTAAAGAAGCTAGTAGCTAGCCTACCTTAGCCTAGTATATTAAATAGAAAATAGTAATATAATTAATATAATTAAAAAGGCTCTTATAAAAGAGAAAAAGAATAAAATTAATAGCCTTTATAAGTAGGCCTTAAAGATTAAAAAAGCCTAGAATAAAATAGATAATACTAGTAATATTAGGTTAGTAGCCTTTAGTTATAAGATCCTTTTACTTATATACCTTTTTTATAAATAATACTATTTTATTAAAAAGACCTTCTTTTTTAATAAGATAAAGGAACTTAATAAGCTAAAAGGCAGGTTACTTAAAGGAATATATTTAAGCTATAAGGACTTAGTATTTATTATTACTATTTATAATAACTTATATAATAAGTAGTTTAAGGCTATTAGAAAGTAGGTAAAAAGGTTAATAAAGGAGGTTAACTTACTAAAGAAGTAATAGCCTGTTTATAGTATTAAATTATAAAAGTATAAAGATAAGGAAGATAGTATACTATAAAATCTATAATAAAAAAAAGGTAATTATAGGGTTTAGGGGGAAAATATATTAAGTTTTATATAGATTTAGAAGCCTAAAGTTAAAGACTGTTAGCGTAATTAGTAAAAAAGGCTAATTAACTATATAACAGGGCATGTAATTATTATACCTAGAATATTAGTATACTATTAGTATAAATAAGGGAATTAAAGTACTATAAGAAATAAGTAAAAGCTTTATTATTATATTATTTAAAAGTAAGTTTAATATAAATATTTTAAAAATCTTTAATTAAATATAATTAAGCTTAAACCTATATATAGTTTATATAAAATATATTACTTTATATTATATTAATATAAAATTAGTAAAGATAATTTATAAAAATATAAAATCTTAAAATAAATTTTTAAAATAATAAATAATATATAAATTTATTAATTATTATAAATAATTAGCTTAATTAACTCCTTACTATACTTTAACTTAAGTAAATAATAATTCTTTATATTTAATTATTTATACTAATACTAGCTATATATTTATTAATTAAACTTTTTATTTAAAAAGTTCTAAAAGTATTAATATAATTTAAGGTTTAGTTTTAATAAGCTTTAATAGCTTACTAGCTTTAATAAGAAGTTAAAATATAAGATAATTAGTACTTTTAAAATACTATAATATTTCCTTACCTAGGCCTACTTATTATATAGTCTTATTATCTTAAAAAGATAAAGGCCTAAAAAGGTAATTCTATATAGTAAATATATACCTTTATTAGTAATAGATTTATTAAATCTTTCTAAGTATAAAGGGTTTACTAGTTTAATAAGGATATTAATAAGCTTCTTATTAAGGCTATTATTTTTAATAGTAAAATACTTAAAATCTATTAAGATTATTATAAGAAATTAGTATATTATAAAATATTATAATAATATTATCTTACTATTACTTATTAGCTAAAAAGAATTTAAAAAAAAAAATATTATAATATACCTTTAAACTAAAAGGCTTTTAAATTAAAACTTAATTATCTTTAAATAATTTAAAAAATAAATTAAAAGGCTTAAGTACTTTTAGGTTTTTTAGCTTTATAATATACTAAATATATAATTTAAGTTAAAAAAAAATATTTAGTTTATAAAGTAAAAGTATAGATTCTTTATAGCTAATTATAAGTAGGTAATTATTATATATAATTACTATAAATACTTACTTAAAGAAATCTAACTTAGTTTAAATAGCCTTTAGCTTATATTAAACATTTTAAAGGTAATTTATTATTTTATTATATTTAACTTATAAGAAATATAATATAGTAATTATTAGCTATTTAATATAGGCTATATAAATCTTAAAATTAGCCTAAAGAATTAGCTTAAATAAAAAATAAAAAATATTATATTTTTATATTATAATCTTTTTTTACTTAATTTATTTATTAGTTTTTAGTTAAATTATAGCTTAACCTTTATTTTAATTAAGCTTTTTATTAATAAAGGTAAGCTAGTAATTTTCCTTCTTAATAAGATTAGTAATATTTTCTTAAAGAGAATTATTATTATTTTATAAGATTTTACTAGCCTTAGTAATTAATACTATAAATACTTTTTCTTTAAAAAGATTATAATATTTACCCTTTTTAATATTACTTTAAATTAGTATTTAAATATTAATAACTAAGTAAAATATACTTACTAGTTTATATTATAGTTATTAAAAGTAGTCTTTTTAAGTACCTTTTTAATTACTTTATTTATAGTAAAATAGTTTATATATTAGTAAAGTTTAGTTTTTAGGTAACTTTATTACTAATTAAAGTTTTTTTTTATATTTTTATATTTATACTATTTTAAAGTAAGTATATTTATTTTAATATAGGCTTTTTTTATATAAAAATTTATTAATAAATCTTCCTTAGGTTTTTACTTATATAGTAGCTTACTAGGTAAATACTTTAATTTAATTAGCTTAAATAATTACTATAACTATAAATAAGCTCTTTACTATAGCCTTTATTAGTTATTTTTTTTACTATAAAAAAAAATAAAAAATAGTAGCTCTTTTTATAATATAAAAGAATAATAAAGGCTAGAGTATAAATATTAATAACTATATAGCTTAAGGTAATTATATCTTAAAAGTTAAAAAATTAAAAGTTTAAAAAAGATAAGTTTAGAAAAAGATTAAGATTTTTAGTACTATAATAAAAATAAAAAATTAAATCTTAAATTTAAAGTACTAGGCTAAAATAGGTAATAATTAGTAAAATACTTTAATTTAATTAGTTTAAATTTTATAATAAATTATAGTACTAAGGTTTATTACTTAGGAAACTAAATCTTAATTCTAACTAAGCTTTAACCTTTTAAATCCTTTAAATTTTAAAATTTATAAGTTTTTAGTAAATTTTAGTATTTCTTTTTATTTTAGCCTTTTTTATTAAATCCCTTATAGTAATTAATTAAAATAATTACTTTTACTAAGCCTATACTAAAAATTTTAATATTACTTAACCTTTTAAATTTTATAATTTTTAATTTTTTTTATTTTTTTTTAAAGTTTTTATTTTTATTTTTCCTAGCCTTTTTTTTTATAGTAATTTATTAAGATAATTACTTTTAATTCCTTAATTACTTAATATAATTAGTAATAAAAGCTCTGCTTAATAAGAAGCTTAAAAGATTACTAATAGTAAAAAGCCTTAAAAGACTATTATTAGTAAAAAACTTTAAAAGTCTATTATTAGTAAATAATTTTAAAAATTTATTATTAGTAAAAGTATATATAGTACCTAAAAAATAAAAGGAAAATTATATCTAAAGGGTTTTATTATTACTTATAGTAAGTATTTTATTTATACTATTATTTCTTTATTTAATATTATTATAAATTACTAAATAAAAGATTATAAAAAGGTAGTTATTATAAGTAATTAGCCTGCTTTTTAATATACCTTATTTATCTATTTTATTTATAAACCTTTTTATAATATAAGTAAAGATTAAGTTACTTATATTATATTTAATTATATTAGTACTTTAAAAAAAGTAATTAAAGCTTTTTTATAGTAAGTCTTTAAAAGTAATATTATTTATAATAATTTAATATAATAATTAGTTATAGTAATTAATTTTAAATTTAAGTATTAATTTTCTTTTTATTTATACTAACTATAAAACTATTTAAAAAAAGAATATAATAATATACTATTATATTTAGTATATTATAGTAAACCCTATAAATAATTATCTTTATATTATAGTATCTTGGTAATAAAGGCTAGGTAGGTATAATAGTATTATATTAACTAAAGCTTAAGGAGGTAAGAATTTAATGTAAGGGATTTTCCTAATAAAGTTAGGAAAGTCTTGGGGTTATATATTAGATATATAAGGCTAGTTAGCCTTATTTCTAAGTAGCTATTATAATTATTTTCCCTTTTTAATTTAACTATCCTTAGCTAAGATAGTATTACTACTAACCCTAGTATAATTTATCTAGGTTTTATCTTATTAAAGTAGTTTATAATACCTATCTATCTTAGGGATATAGTATTAAGGTAAAAGCACTACTTTTCTTATTATAACTAAAATAGTTATTTATAACCTTTAAGTAATTTTATAGAGATCTTTTATAATTGCCTTTAATTAAGGGACCTTTTAACTTATAGTAATCTCTTAATTCCTTAGGCTTTTATAAGCCTTTTAGGCAAGCTTCTATAATACCTATTTAATCTTTTTTCTTTTCCTTTTTTTTTTTTTTTTTTTTTTTTTTTTTTTTTTTTTTTATTTTTTTTTTTTTTATTTTTTTTTTTTTTTTTCTTTTTTTTTTTTTTTTATTTATTTATCTTTTTTTTTTTTTTTTTTTTTTTATTTTTTTTTTTTTTTTTTTTTTTTTTTTTATTTTATATAACCTTTTTAGCTTATATTTCCTTTAGTCTCTGCCTTTTATCTTTAGTTTTAATTAATTAACCTTTTTATTATTATTTTTATTTTAATTTTCTTTTTTTTCTTATTATTATATCTAATAATAAGTTTAATAAGCCTATAGTTAGTATTAAAGTCCTTAGTAAGCTTAAAGTCCCCTTTAAACCCTCTAGCTATACTTACTTTTCCTATATATATCTTTTTTATATTTATTACTTTTAAATAGGTCTTTAGGCTATCCTTTTAAACCTTAAGAAGTTAGGTAACTTACACTGCTTTGCCTGTATTAGTTATACCTATAGTAACCTAGCTGCCTTTAAGTATAATAAATATATTACTAGTAAAGGCTACTATTACTTATAGGTTTTCTTTTCCTTTTATAATACTATTACTTACTAATATTAACTAGGCCTTTTAAGATCCTTAAAGATAACTAGGAAAATATTATAAAGGTATATAAGTTTATATCTTTAGTAGTAATTACTATTACTACTAATAGTTAGCCTTAACTTTATAGTAATACCTATAAGGAACTTACCTATACCTTTTACTAATTAATAGTATTCTTTATAGCTCTATATATTACTTATAGTACTACTTTTCTTTTATCTAGTATTAAGGCCTTTTCTATAAGTTAGCTTATTTATCCTTTATACTAGTATTAATATATCTTAATCTAAAAAGCCCCCTTTTTATATACCTAAACTGTTATAGCTTACTATTATATCTATACTAAAATATATCCCTGCTTTTATAATAATAAGTCTTTTAAGACTTAGGAGTATTTTTATATTTTTTAGACCTTATTTTTAGAGATAATAGATACTAGGTATATAGCCTAGTAGGTTATTACCTTTACTTTTTATTCCTAGGTAATTAAAAGCTTAGATAATAACCCTGCTAAAACCTCTAAACTTTATATTAAGTTTCTTAAGTTTAGCTTTATATTAGCTAGTAACTTTTATAAAGGTATTATATTAACTATTCTTTCTATCTTAATACCTATAAATACTATAGTCTAGTCTTAAGGCACTACTATAAGTACTAGGAACCCTTAGGGTTTTATTTTATAATTACTTTCTATATACTACTTACTTTCTAATTAACCTTCTATTACTTAAAGGTCTTTTACTTAGGCTACTTAAAAAATACTGCTTATAACTAGAGCTTAGTATATAATAGTTTAATCTTATTTTAACTTACTATCTTTTTCCTTAACTATAGAGGCTAAAATAATAAACTTTTTAATAGTATTAATAACTATTTTGCCTTTTATTATAAGTTTAAACCTTATAATTCCTAGAAAATATAGGTATTTTCCCTTAGGTATACAGGGCTTTACTAAGTATACCTTTAGTTACTCTTAGACCTATATTATAAGGAATTATAATAAATTAGCTTAGGTACTTAATTAGTATTATAGTAACTTAGTTTTTTATAGTTATTACTATAGTTAGTCTTAGTAATTTTTAAGTTAAAATAGGGGGAGATTTGCCTATAGTTTTTATAGTTACTTTTACTTATATTTAGCGTTTTTATAGCTAATGTCTTTAGACTTAATTAATGCTTTTTCTTAGTTATTTTTATTTCTATAAAGCTACTTTAGTTTATAACTTTAATTTCTTGCCTTTTAACTTAGCTTAGGACTTAACCTATATTACTATAATTTATAGTATATTTTCTATATCTATAGTAATAACTTATTAGTTATATTTTACTAGCTATCCTTTCTATTTTATAAGGTAATATAGTTCTTTATAAATCTCCTTTTTTTCCTTAATCTATTTAACTTTTTATTAATTATTTTTTTCTTTAAGGTTTAGTATTAGTAAGGAATTATACTCCTTACAGTCTTTTACTTAATATACTTTAAGAAAACTAATATAAAAGATATTATATATTCTTATATATTAGTTTAGTAAGGCTAGTTAGTATACTTATAGCCTGATATACTTAGTAATCTAGAAAGGTTTAATAAATCTTAAAGTAAGTTTTTTTTTTTTTTTTTTAAGCCTTAAGTTCTTAGTTAAAAGTATAACTAGTTATTCTTATTTAAATTTTATTTTTTAGTACTTTATATTAAAGTATTTTGCTTATTTTTTTATAGTATTTTACTAGTATATTATAAGCTTATTTCTTAGCTTTTATAGTTTTTTTATTTTATATTAGATTTCTAAGACTTTTCCCTTAAAGCTAATATTTTTAGTAGTAATATAGAATTCTAGGTTAAAACCTATTAAAGCTCTGTTTAGAGTAACTTTTATTATTATACTAACTCCTAAGTTATAGGTAAACTAAGCTATTTATAGGAGTTTTAGCTAGGTATTCTGGTTATTTTTAATAAAGTATTATAAATAGTAACTAAGTATTTAGTTTATTTTTTCTATTTGCCTATTAGTTTAGGGGTAAAATACTATTAATAGCCTTTACTTAATCTTAAAGTAGTAGTATAATTTTAACTAAAAGGTACTTATAAAGATAGACCTTTTATTAAAAATAATACCCTTAGGTACTTTAAACTATAGTTTAATCTCTTTATAGAAAAGCTTAGTAAGTTTAAAAGTAATAATTTTAGTAAAGATAGGTAGGAATTATATAAATTTTATAAACTTATTAACTATTACTAGGATTATATTAACTAGCTGGCCTTTAAAAAGTACTAGTAGTAGCTTTATTATAAAGTTTATAGAGATTTCCTTAAAAAAATATAATAGAATTAGTAGGCTTTTAAGCTATCTATAAGGTTAATATTTTTTAAATATTACTTCTTAGTAAGTACTATATATAGAAATATACTATTTTATATTAGTTTTTAGGCCTTTTTAGTAAAGCTTTTTTTAAATTAGCTTTTAGGTTCTTTTAGTACTAAAATAGCTTACTAGGGAATTATTATAATATAGCCTTAGTATTTCTTTTTTTAAGTTAAGGTTTAGTAGTATATAAAGTTAGTCTTTAAAGTAAAGAAGTTTATTTTTAATTTTTTACTTTTAGAAGCCTTTTTTATAGTTTACCTAGGATATTTTATCCTTTTAGCTAGGTATTAACTTATTTTTTAACTATATAAGCTAGATTAGTTTAATTAGTAGCTTTAATACCTTATCTTTTAATAGACTTTCTTAATATAAAAATTAAGTTACTATTTTATTAAGGATTACTATAAATAATTTTAATATTTCTTAAGATTATATATTTAAACTAGGTTTCTAGCCTATAATGTTTATATTACTTAGTAGTAAGGCTAGGTTATTTTTAATACCTAAGGATATTTTATTTACCTTTAACTTACCTAAGGTTTAAGATAGAATCTTTCCTTTTATAAGTGTTTTACTTAACCTCTTTTTTAGCCTTTAACCTTTTATTATAGCTTATACTTTTACTATTTTATCCTTTAAAGATTTAATTAAGTCTAGCTTATAGTATTTCTCTTTCTTAACTCCTAGAGGTCTTAAAGAGGTATTAGTAGGATTTATTAATCCTTTTTTATACTTAATTATAAAGTTATAAGTTATTAAATATAAATACTATTATACTTACTTTCTATTTAATTTAGTATTTTTTATAAATAATTAAAGGTTTTAGTAATTACTTAGGACTTTTATCTATTTTAAGGTACCTTTAAGGTAGTATTATTAATACTTAAATAACTTTATAATAGCTATTATTTCCTAATTAGGAGTATTATATTATTTTTTAAGGTTATTAAACTTTTAGAATTAAAATATAATAAGGTAGTATTTTCTTTTATTATCTAGTTAGGAAAGGATACTAGCTATAGTATAATTTAAAGTATCTATTTTAATATAAATATATCTTTTAGGATTAAAATGCTTTAGGACTAGGGCCTTTTTAAACTTAGTAATAAGAGCTTAAAATACTTACTTTTCCTAGTTATTTAACTTTACACTTTTTAGTTTCTTTTTATTTTAGCTTCCCTTTAAGAAAGTAGTAAGGGGTACTATAACCTTTAAGTAACTATAGATAAACTATCTATAGAAGTTATAAAACCTTAGGAAGACTTATACTTTTCTATAGGTAGTAGGTTTAGGTTACTTAGTAATAGTTTAAATCTTTACTAGGTTTATCTTAATACCCTTAGTAGTTAAGATAAATTCTAGGAACTTAACTTAGTCTTAGTAAAAGGCATATTTAGAGGGTTTTATATATAATTTAGCTACTTTTATCCTTTTAAGGATTTAGCCTAGATATTAAGTATATTCTTTTTTTATCTTTAAGAAGACTAGGATATTATTTAAATAGACTATATAAATTATATCTATAAGACCTTAAAGGGCCTGGTAGATATAGTATTAAAATATAGTAAGTATATTAGCTAGTTTAAATAGTATTACTATGTATTTAAAATAGCTATAATAGGTTTAAAAAGCGGTTTTTTACTTATTTTTCTTATATATATAAATCCGGTAGTATATATCCTTAATATTAATTTTAGAAAAGTACTTTACTTCTTAGATTTTATTTATAATTTTTAATATTAGGGGTAAAGGGTAGTAGTTTTTAATAGTAATAGTATTTAGCCCTTAGTAGTCTATATAGAGATATAGGCCTCTATCCTTTTTTAGGATAAAAAGGATAGGTAACCTGGCTAGGCTTTTAGAAGGGTAGATTTAGCTAGTTTTTAGGTTTTTCTAGATATATTTATAGAGTTCCTTAAGTTCTGCTTATAATAAGAGGTAAATTAAACTATAAGGCAGCTCTTTTTTTTCTTTAAGGTTAATTATATAGTTAGTCTTTTTAAAGTTAGGTATTTTAATTACCTTATTATAGCTAAAGACCTTAATATAGGCCTTAAGTTTAAGAAAAATGCCTTTAAGTTAGTCTGGTTTCTAGGGTTTTTTATTAAGAAGTAAGTAAGGCTTATTAATAATAGTAATAGTAAAGATCTTAGCTTAGTTATAAGTCTTCTTTAAAAATTACTAAGGTTTTAGAAGTTTAAGTCCTTTATAGTAACCCTTAAATTACTATTTCCTTATCTTAAAGTTAGCTATAATCTAGAGGTCTTTTAGGGTAGTAATAAAGAAAAGTATTAGTTTTTTTTAGTCTTTTTTATTAATACCTATTAAACTTTAAGTAGTTTTATATATCTATTCCTAGTAGTTAGTTATAGTTAGGGGTACTTCTTAATATTTTATTATTTTAAGTTAGCTATTATTAGCTCTTTAGAAAGGAATATTAGTATTTTTTAATTATTAAAATCCTTAGGATCTTATAAAGGTTTTACTAATAGTATTTATTTTTATATTATAATTAATATAAGCCTAGGCTAGTATACTTTTATAACCTTAGACCTTAATTATAGTAAAGATCTTCCTTTTAAACCTAGTTTAGGGTAGGTCTAGGTTATATTTAGTATTTATTATAGGGGTATTGACTAGGGATTGACTTGTATCTTTAGTTAGGTTTAGTTTTTTAACTTTCTTACTTAATTAGTCTTTTTTAGTATAAGGTAGTTTTAAGAGTAATACCTAGTCTTATAATAGTTATAGTATTTTACTAAGCTTAGGTCTTTATCCTTATTTTTATTTTTATCTTTTAGGGTTTAGATAGAGGTTTAGTTTAGGTTACTTTCTTAGGGATATTAATAAAGAAATATCCTTATTTATTTTTATAGTTAGTATAGTTTTTTCTTAATTAGTAAGGTATTAGTTATAGTTATAATATATTTATTCTTTTTATTAAATATATCCTATAGTTATTATACTAGCTAAACTAATTCTTTTTATATTTTAAGGAGTTTAACTTTTCCCTAAAATACTATAGTATTTTTAAGTATTAGTAGTAATTTTATATAGTATTAATAAATACAGGCTATTTATTCTAGTTTATATAAAAGGTAATCCTTAATAAATATAAGGTACTTATAGAAGTCTTAAGAAAACTAGCTAGGTTATTAGTAAGTATACTTAAGTTAGATTATAATAAGGATCTGGCAATTTTCTTTATTTTTTATAAAAGTTAAGGACTATTCTTTAAAAGCTTTTTAATTTCTTTTAAGGGCCTTTTTTTTTTCCTAGGATTACTTATTTAAATAACTAGATTATATTAATCTAGCATTTAGGGTTATATTATTATAAGTAAAGAGAATCTTACTTTTATTAATATAGTATTATTTTTATATTTCTTTAAAGCTTTAGTCTATATTATTAAGCTATTTATTTCTTTTTTATAAGGTAGTTAGGTACTTAAGAGTAATAATATTCTTTACCTTAACCTTACTTCTTAAGAAGAAGGAAAATAAGCTAGCTCTGGTTTAATAGTAACTTAATAGGGTATTATCTAGGTTATAGTTTAAGCCTTTAGTATTAAGGATATTTTCTTAAGGGTTTAGGTTATTTCTCCTTTAGTTATTAAGGGGGGTTTAGGGTTAGTTCTCTTAAATAAGTTACTTTAATTCCTTTTCCTACTACTAAAAGGTAAGCTTTACTTTAAGTTACTTAATCCTTTTTTTTAAGGTAATAATATAGGTAGTATTAATAGGGGTTTAAGTTATTTTATATATTACAATTTAGGATAACTTTTTTTTAGTTATTTAGGCAGAGTTAGTAATAACTTTTTAAGGTTCTGGTACTAATTTATCTAGTTTAGCACTAAGAGTAGTAGTTTATTATAGGTTAATTATTATAATTAGGTAGCCTAGGGTAAAAGCTTTAGAATTATTATAGTATTTTAGTAATAAAGGCTAGGTAGGTATAATAGTATTATATTAACTAAAGCTTAAGGAGGTAAGAATTTAATATAAGGGATTTTCCTAATAAAGTTAGGAAGGTCTTAGGGTTATGTATTAGATATATAAGGCTGGTTAGCCTTATCCCTAAGTAGCTATTATACTTTAGCTTTAAATTAATTTAAAAACTATTATATTACTTTTATTTTTTAATTAAAATATATAAATTAAATAGTATATATAAAACTAAGTAAATATAAAAAAAGTTTAAGTTAAAAAAAAAAAAAGATATATATTAAATTAAGTATATATTATAAAAAATACTAAACTTTAAAAATAGTAAAAATAAAAGTTTAATTAATAAAGTAACCTAAATAACTTAGTAAATAGTCTTTAAAATGCTTTTAATAATAATAAAAATATATAAGACCTAGAGCTTAAGGAAAAAAGTAAAGGTAAGGATAAGTAAGATTTAAAGCTTTAAAAAAGGTTAAAGGTTAAAATAACCTTATCTTAGTGCCTAAAGATAAGGGTTTAAATAAAAATAAAAATAAAAAGTAAAATAAAAAATAAAATAAAAAGTAAAGTAAGGAGCAGGGTAAGGAGTAAGGTAAGGAGTAAGGTAAGGAGCAGGGTAAGGAATAAGGTAAAAAGTAGCTTAAAAAGTAGCCTAAGAAATAAAGTAATAATTAAGTTATTATTATTTTATATTTTTTTTTAAGTAATTTATTAAAGTATAAAAAGTTAAAAGTTTATAAAATACCTACTTATTACTAATTTAAAGTAATTATTATATTTAATTATTATAAATAACTTTAATTACTTATATTATAAGTATTATAGATTTTTATTTAAATATTAATTTATTATTAAATTTTACCTATAAGTACTTATATTTATATAATTATATTATCTAGATATTTACCTATAGGTAGGTATTTAAAATAGGTATTTCTAGGTACTTACCCCTTTAAGATAGGTACCTATAGATACCTATGGGCTGGGTATTTTAAAGGCTGCTATTAATATAATAATAAGGCAAGAAAGAACCTGTATAGCAGGGCTAGCTTTCTAGATTAGTTTAGATAGGATTGTTACTATTATATAAGCTCTTTAAATATAATATTTTAATTAGTAGAATTTAGACTTATTGCAGATTATAGTATAGCCAGGAAATAATTACAAGCCCTTGAAACTAATAAATAAACTATAGGATAACTATAGCCTATAAGGTTAAGCTTTAGGCTATAAATATAAATAATAAATAATAATATAATATTTCTTTTTCTTAATATAAGCTTTTACCTATAAGCTTTTATAATAATTAATAAATCTTATTATAAGCCTTAAGATATTAAAAAAAAAACTAAAAAGTATATAAAAAGATATAACCTTAAGTTTATATCTTTATATATATACTATAATATAACTCTATAAATAATATATTAATTATTATAATAAAATAAACTATTATTAATAGTAATTTAATAAGCTAAAAGGCTTAAAACTATATTTATAATTTTTTTATTAATATTAATACTTTTAAAGGTATTATTAAATTATATATTAGTTTTAAAAGAAATAATTTATAGCTTTATTAAGTTATTAAAAAGTTTAAAAAAAATAATAATATTAATAGTAAATACTATATTAAAATTACCTTATTTAATTATAAAGTATTTTATATAGTTACTTTTAATTTAAATACTTATTACCTTTTATACTTTATTTATAAAAAAGTATAAAAACTATAAAAATTTAATATAAAAAAGGATAATAAGTTTAATAATAATAATAAAAAGAATATAAAGTTATTAAAAAGTAATTATAATTAATTAAGTAAAATTATAGTATTATAAAGAATAATTTTTTTTTTTTTAAGTTTATAAGTTAGCCTTAAAAGGTATATCTAAGTATCTTTAAAGTCTAGTATAATTTAAATATTAATTACCTTTTAAAAAGTAAAGCTTTATTAAGTTAATATTATTAAATTAGTAGCCTTATTTATAGCCTAAACCTTACTATAGATAGGCCAGCTTAGGAGCCTTACTTACTCTTTAGCTGGCTTAAATCTTCCTCCTGTAACCTACTTTAAAAGACTACTCTTACGTTAACCCCTGCAGCCGCGCTTTAATTATCCAACACGCTTTAACAGTAAGTTATCTAACCTGACTTCTGATTGCAACTGCTAATAACATCACAGATACGCTGTCACGATGCCTGCTATCTAAAGAACTATAAAGAATAATAAAAGCTAAAAAATATATTAGTAAATTAAAAGCTAAAAATTAAAGTTATTAAATAACTTTAAAAAAGATTATATATATTTTATAGTAAAAAGGTTAAATTATTAAAGGTTTTATTAATTAAATTATTTAAATTAGCTAGAAAAGTTAAATTATTAATACTTTTATTAAAGTAAGTTATATTTAGGTAATTAAAAGCTTTAAAAGTTAAGAGAATATAAGCTAATTAAGTTTATAAGATTAATATATAATAATTTTTAATATAATGCTAATAAATAAATAAATCTTTAAGATTGCAAGAATGCGAGGTATGCAGGGAGATTTGACAAGACCCGGAGCACTAAAGATGCAGCCAACAGCCGGACCAATAATGAATATCAGATCCTGTTCGGCCTGTGCATTATTTTTGTTTTCTCATAGCAACTGCCGCTTAGTCACCTCGGCGTGCTCTCCGGATATCCCAAACCTCTGGAGATGAGCCAACTGCATGCCGGACGGTACACAATGATAATTGACTTTTGCCTAAATATTTCCAACTCTTGACTCGTACTCATAGTATTTTGGCAAATATTGCATGTCTTATCAAAGCCCCGCAGGATAAATCCTTCATTGTCGTAGATCAGAAACAAGTCATTTGTCAAAATTGTGGCAAGATCGGCATTCTCACCGCAGCCTGAATGACTTCCATCCTCACTGTATCATGAAGAACCCTGTCCTGAGATAAGAGTGCGTTACGTTGGCCACCCGATGGCCCCAGAATTTACTGCTAACTCGAAATATCACAAATGTATTCTCTGAAGAATATGGCTCTCCACGTTACCAACATCCGAAGCGCTTTGGTACTCGCAAATCTCCTTACATCGTCCTTGTGCATTGCCATTGACGCATCTGTATCTGGGACAAAGGTACTTGACTCTATCATTATTCCCAATGCCGGCAATGTTCGTGGCTATCTGCATCTCCCAACCGAACTACCGGCATACCCAGGTGTAAACATACGTTGGAAATCGTCCCATCCACATGTAGTGTCGGATAAGCCTCACGGTAGAATTGCTGCGGGCGTCGTCAAGCGACCGGCCGTTGGCTCTGATGCTGTCACGGTCCATTTGACTGCTTGCCTCAAGGATGGCGGCTATCAGCCGCTTTGTCGCCAGTTGCCAGTCACGGTGCAACCATCCGTTGACGTTGCCCAGTTCTCCCGTTACGCCATGACAAACTTTGCAAGGTCAAATTCCAACATAGGCCAGCAAGTTTACTTTGCAACGAGCGTGGGCAACGATCCAACCGCCTGGGTGGCCACCAATGATGGTAAAGCTGTCCTCAACTCTACCAAGGGCATGCATGGCACCAGGGATCCCGTGGTTGTACGCACACCAGAGGGCGATAGATTCTTCCTCGTTGCGTCTGATCTCAATGTTGACGGGGTAGAGTATGGATGGAAGGACTGGGACTGGGCTCAAAGTGGTGCGAGTCGCTACATTGAGGTCTGGGAATCTGACGACCTGCGAAACTGGTCCCAACAACGCCATGTCCTCGTGTCGCCGGAGGAAGCTGGAATGACATATGCCCCAGAGGCTATCTGGGATCCTGAAATCGGGGAATTTGTTGTCTTCTGGACTTCAAGTATGTAACCAAAAGAGACGCACTACTCCAGTGACAAAAGCGACCCCAATGGACGTTATCCGTTGACCGGCGGACAGACATTGTATTCAACGACTCGGGATTTCGTCAGTTTTAGTCCTGCAAAGGTGATGACAGCGCGAACTGGGCACGGGACGCTGGATCCTGTCATTTTCCCGGACGAGAAAGGATACTACCAACGCATAGTCTCCGACCGCAATTCCACAGGAGTTAATCTTACTTGGTATGGGCTACCATGTGATTCAGAAGACCTCTACCAAGAAAGAGCACGATCCATTCTCGCCCAGCCAGATGAATGGGAGCTCGTTGCAACATGCATCACCCATCGCACAATGAACACCACGTACGCCGAGGGTCCGCTGGTCTTTAAAGCAAACCTTGAGGATCATCGCGGCAAAGGCTACTACATGTATGCAGACCAAAAGTGGGCTGGCTCGTCGTCAGGAGATTTTATGGAAGAGCAATACCAACCTTACTGGACCGCGGATGTTGGAAAGCCAGACTGGCAGCCAATCGACTGGACGCAGAAGCCCGATTATGATCTGTCACTTGGGGTCATTCGACACGGCCACATCTGGTCTCTCACGACTGCTGAGCATGCAGTCCTTCGCGGGGCAAATTTACGCTCTATTGAGATAATTCCCCCCAAGAAGCGCGTATACAGAATTGGCGAGTCTCTTGACCTCGAGGGCATGGTCGTATCTGCGCGATACTCGGACGGTATCACAGATAACGAATTGTTTGAGGGTTATGGCGGCTATTCGGTCTCTGGCTTTGACACACGTAAAAAAGGCAAGCAAGCAGTCAAGGTCTCGTACCCGGTGATTGACATCACCAGATCAGCCTTGTTTACTGTGACGGTGAAATATTAACAATTATTGCGTTCAAACGACGTTTCTTTCAGATAGTGGATAATTTTTCATCTCTTAAGTATGACTAAATTTAGAGCTAGCCAATACAGGTCTGGTTTGATCAGATATAGTCTCTAACATTCTTTCTAAGTACCAGGGCTAATCATAAACAGCATTTTACTCAACCTGCTTCTCGTGTCTTCGCTGATCCGCACTGATCCAATAAACACCCTTTCGTGCTTGGATCAAGGGGTCGTTAGATGACTTGATACCCTCAATACCGCCCTTCTCCGGGTTAGGCTTGAATGCAATCTGTTGCTGCTTGGCAGCATTGTCATCCGAAACCTTGTTGATCTCCAGCTTGCCAACAGGGATGAAAGTCTTGCTCTTGTATGGTATCGTAGCGTCATCTAGCACATCTTCCGGACCAGCAATATGCGCTTGAATGGTCAGCACGATTGGCTTATCTGGGAAGCGCTTTCGGAGATCATCCTCTAAGTAGTCATTGCCTAGCTTCGCAAGCACTTCTTTGTCCTCAGGTGTCTTGTTGGGGTAAAGGTGCTCCCCATCAGCAGGGTCAAGCCGATAGCGGACGTTTGTAACGTCACCGTCTTTATTGGTCAAGACATGAGTGTTGGGCTCGTAGTACGTGATTGTTCCGTAGTTATGAGGATTGGGCTTCTCCGAAGTAACAAAGACAGCAGCCGACTTGTGCTCAGGGTTTCCAAGGAAAGACAAAAACGCAGCGTGGGCCTGGTCATAAGCCTTCTGCTCCTTGGAGTAGTCTCCGCCACCAGCCTTGGCCTTCTTGAGCTGCGCGTCGGTAAATCCATCAGCGCCAAAGAGCTTTAGGAAGGTCAGGAAGTCTTCGCCATTTCGGGTTGCAAATCCATTGAAGGAGTGGCTGATCAGATCAGTGTGAGTGTTCTCATCAATCTGGAAGCGAATAGCGACGCCCTTGGGCGTAGCACCATCGGCCACGTCTGCAACATGGGGGAGACCGCCGCCAACAGAAAACCGTGCGATCACCTTGGTCGAAGGGGTGTTGAAGTGGGCAGCTGTGGAAAGCTTCTTAGCCTGTTCTGTTGGCGTAAAGGTACCCTCGACAAGGAGGCCTTTGGCATGAGCTGTAGGGGCAAACTGTAAGTCCTGAATCAATATCGGCTGACTGGAAATACTTACTTGTTCGGTATCCAGGATGCTTGCCAAAGATTACTTGCATAGCATTGACCAAGTCCTGAGGGAGCTCGTCTTTTGGCTGTTGAGTCTCAGTTGATGAAACAGTTGGGGTAGGTTTGGATGTCTGGTCTGGCGTGCTGGTTACACCAGTGCTGGGGTAAATGAGTTGCGCAGACATGATGAAAGCAGTTTGCAGATAGGTAGGTAATGGGAAATTTGTCTGATGGTGAGTTTGAAGCGAGAAGAGCGGATATTTGAGCATAAGACGAAGCTGACCTTGAGGGACTCAGCGTGAGACGCACACACAGCTCTTACGAGTACCTGCTAGCTTTTAGCTCGCAACCCAACAGAATAATCACGACAGGAGGGTTGCTGTTCCAGAGCGGCCGCTGCCAAGTTGAGCGAGGCGTTCCGGACTCTATCGTCCACCACTAGTAATCCGGCAGTCAAGACATGGAGCAAGATTGAGGTTCTAGGCTTGTTTCCATCGCGAAGATTCCATCAGCTTGCATTTCAGCCAGCCACAACGATGCCAAGATTGCTTACGCTGACAGGAGGTGTAGAGCCTGCGTGCGGCATATCCTGGAATTGTCCTATATTGCGCTGCAGGAAAGCTCGATATCACCAGGGATTATTTACGCTAGTCAACTGTCGACTGGACAAGAATCTTGCCCCTTCAATAGCGGCATACATGTATTATTCGTATACGGAACTAGGTAAAGTTTAAGCTTCGTGTAGAGTCGCGATAAAGTATTCAGCTGCCAGAGCAGACTTGGCGAAGCGGAAACAATGGTCCGAAACATTGGATGCTATACGCGGGGATGGTTCTATCGCTATTGCGGCAATAAGGTGGCAGTGACGAAATTCAAGACACACATGCCTAGCTTGAACGTCAGCACCTTTTCTTCAGCCGTGATTGGGCTGCACAACCAACCTTGCGTATAGCGACGCATAGAACGTGCGTTAATGGGTTTTAGACCAAATAGTCGCTGCAGTTGCGGATCCCGCCGTTTTGTTCTTAGTTCAGGCCACGTAGCCTATTCCAGCCATGTCCAAGACCCTAAAACGCGCTAGAATGAGCCCCAATGCCAATTCAGGTACCACTAGCCAGCCACAATAGAAAAGTCTAGCCGTTTTGCAGACAATAGCATGCCGAACTAGTGCCAACTGAAACAGTTGAGATCTAGTAGAGCCTAGATCTGTTGAGCGTGATGACCAAATGCACACCGCTCATTTGCGCAGCCGTCAATTATCGGAGAGTGGCCAGTTAGCTCGTGTAGCCCCGGTTGATTATATGCATATGCCTTTATTAGGAATTGCTGAAGCAGGGACTAAGAGCAGGGTCTTCCCTGTATGATTTCGCGCTTACTCAGATTGACACTCTAAATTAATCGGCTTGTCCGCTTGGCTACTTCCTACAGTTGATAGTTTGAGCAAGTATTGTCATCTAGCATTGGTGCGTGGTGAGGCGAATGGCCTTCGACGCTTAGGTACCCAGTTCGATGCAGGCTCGGGCCGCGCGGTCTAGGGCCATCAGTTCGTTTACCGAAGCTAACTAGCCGAAGAGAGTTCCTTCACGAGGCCCAATCGTCTTCTTGAGACGCAGCTATGTGCCCGTGGCTGGCTGAGAGACATGGTTCTGTTCTTGTGGCGAGCTGAGTTTGTGATCCGAAACATCGCATATTCTAGACCCGTATGGACCAGCATCTGCTTACAGACCTGGGCTGTTTGTGTTCAACGCCAAGGCGATGTTGGCTGAGGGTCAGTCTTCGGTCAGCGGCCGCGAGTTTCCATATTTGCAGAGCAACTAAGATGGAAAGGTAAATAAGATATATAAAGTAGTTGACAAAGCATCAACCAAAATCTCTATTCACTTTCTTCATCCCCTCATCATTCCATCTTCCTCTTTACCAAGCAAGCACATCTTCCACCATGGCAGCAGCACCTCCTCTTGCGCCTCGCCCTCCTCAGTTGACATTGGACGAGATTCTCAACTCCAAGGTCAACTACGCTGTTGAAGACGATCCTCTCGAGGTCTGGGACAAAGGCGTGTTCCTGAACGAGCTTCTCAGACAGGGTATCGTCCTCAGCACTGACAAGACTGGCGCCCTCGATGGCAAGCTTGTTGCGCGCAAGGGTCTTCAGACTGGCACCTATATGGGTACACGCTTGGCCCTGACTGAGCTGTACAAGATTCTCGAAGAAGCGTAAGCAAGACCATCTGCGTTCTTTTATTATCCAGCCGGCTGACGTTTGATAGGGCCGCCTCTCATTTTGACACTCAAGGATATGAGCCCATCTTCCCCGTCAAGCGTGATCTCGCTGTGAAGCAGGACATTTACCAATGGAGCGACCCCAGCGATGCCTACCCTCCCCATTTGAACACCCTTCCCAAGGAAGAGCAACAAAGTGCAGATGGAGGCCCCAGAAAAGACGGCGTTGGGCAGATCTTTAACCAGACCGAGGTTGGCTTTGTCCAAAAGCTTGCTTTCATGTTCTCCTTCATCATCCCCAAGGAACTATCATCAACCGATGGTCCCTACGTCGGCCCAACTCTTGCCGACGTTGAGAAGTGGAGCAAGGACAATCAACCAGATAAAGAAACAGCCAATGGCCAGGGCGTGAAGTCCAATGGTGCTGTTGTCAATGGCGTCAAGCAAAGCCAGAACGCAGACATCATGAAGGGCAGAAACATGGGTGAACACGATGATTGGTACTCTGATGCCAAGTTCGCTCAGCAGCACTTTAGCGGTGTTAACCCATCGACGATCGAGACTGCTCCTGCTGAGAAGATCAAGGCTTACATTGCCGAGGCAGAGAAGCAAGGTCTTGACGCGGTGAAGAAGTTGCTCGAGGAAGGCAAGGATCTTTTGATTCAGGATTATTCCTATTTCCGTGAGGCCACTGGCGTCAAGAACGATGAAGAGTTCAAGAACACCATCCCGAACCCTGATCCCAACGGACAACCCAGCTATCGGTATGCTGCCGCCTCAGTCGTTGTCTTCCAGCTCCACGAGGACGGCCGCCTTCACCCACTGGCCATCACCCTTGATTACAAGGGCTCTCTCGATAACTCTGTCACCATCTTCAACCAGAGACTGAACCCCGATGACAACGGCAAAGTCGCTGAGAAGGACGACTGGCCTTGGAGATACGCCAAGACCGTTGCCCAAACAGCTGACTGGGCACGACACGAGGTCGCTACCCATCTTGTTGATACACACATGGTCGAGGAGGCAATCATCGTGGCCACCAACCGAACCATCCCTGAGCGTCACATCCTCTACGAGATCCTCAGCCCGCATTGGTTCCGAACCCTTGCTCTCAACGACGCTGCGCGCAAGCTTCTGGTCCCTCTCGTCATTGCTCGCATCTCCGGTTTCGCCTCTGGAGCCAAGCGTGATCCCAAGGTCGGTGCTTTTGGACTGGTAAACTGGTCGTACGAGAATTTCAACTTTCAGGATAAGTACATTCCCAATGATCTCAAGAAGCGAGGCTTCGACATCGAGGGGGAGAAGGGTGATAAGTACCGCAATTATCCTTATGCTACTGATATGTACCTCCTCTGGGGTATTATCAGGGAGTTTGTCAAGTCTGTTCTTGAGACGAAGTATACTTCGGATGATGTCGTTGCTAAGGAAGCTTATATCGCCGACTGGTGCAAGGAGATTCAGACGAGTGGCAAGATTCCTTCTTTCCCTACCATCACCACAGTCGATCAACTCATCGATGCTGTAACCATGTGCATTCACACTGCATCGCCCCAACACACAGCTGTCAACTACCTCCAGGACTACTACTACAGCTTCGTCCCCTCCAAGCCCCCCGCGCTCTGTACTCCTCTGCCCAAGACCCTCAGCGATCTTCAGGGATATAAGGAGCAAAATCTCACCGATGCTCTCCCCATCGGTCTCAAGGACGCCAAGTGGAAGGACTGGCTTCTCGCTGCGCAGTTGCCCGAGCTACTGAGTTTTAAGGTTGAGGACCGATACAACCTCATCACCTACGCCAAGTCGCTGTACAATGTTAACAAGGACCGCACCATCACAGAGAATAAGGAGTTGAACTCGGAGGCTATCAAGGACGCGGCTGAGGTTTTCTACAGTCGGCTTAAGAATGCGAGCCTGGCATTTGAGTATGTCTCTGCGATACAGACTCCTGGTTCTATTGAGTACCCTGTTCTCCAGCCAGAGGTCACCGCTGTTTCCATCTTGATTTAGCGAACTCTATTTGGTGAGATTTAGGTCTTGGGTTCACATCACTATCAGTTCCATAGCTTCTTAATTTATATGTTATCGAGAAATGGGCATGAATGTGTGCAAAGACTGCACGTCAACATTTAACTCAGCATGACTTCGTGAAAGTGTATTTTGGGCCTTGACCAGCTAGAAGTCTGTCTGCAATTGAAGCTGTCATTGACCTTGTGGATTATAAGATGATGCCACTACACGGTTCGAGTGGCGATAAGAAACTTTGAGCTCCAGCGCGTCTCAACTCTCATTCAAAAACATTCGCAAGACATCAGTGACGTATTTTCCGCATCAGCGACGCGTTCAATATGTCTCAGGCAGTGCCCGAGTCTCCCCGTCTCTTGGCGTTACTTTGCTGCCGCCTTCTTCGCGTTGACAACAGAAGCAAAGCGCTGCCAGCATCCAATCCCCTCGATCCAGCAGCTCAGAACCCACTTCCACCAAAGTAATCCCCATCTCGGAACGCCATGTGGCATTAATCTTGTGCGGTCAAATGCCACAGCCTCGATGGAGTGTATCACGACAAGTGGCGGAACTCCGGTCTTAACAATCCAGCGGAAGGTGTCTGCGCTACCCGGCGAAATATTATCGAGAGTTTGCCAGATCTCGTTGTTTTCGGACATCAGGGTGACGCCAGCTAAGCATAAATAAGAGAATACAGCGCCTCCAAAGACGAGGGCGGTGATGCCGCGTGGTCTCGCGTATTCGGTGACTTTTACTGGTGAGCGCGTAGACATTGTGAAGGAATTCGGCTAATTGGCGGTTAAATATGGTACGCGACGCGTTTATGACTGTGGTGAAAATTCCTTGAGATTGATCAAGGGCGAACATTATTTATCCCAAATGTGATGAGAAAACATGGGCTATTTAAACAATTCTACAGCCGAGGTTGTCCAAGCTTTCAGGCCACTAGATCCATAAAATGCCATTTGATAGTCGTTGTAAAGAGTGTGCTAATTCTATATTGATACTAGCTTGCGAGTAGACAACTCTTAATAGCTGGTGCTCTGTTGTTAGTACTGCCTCAGGCATTGAATCCTACTCCACTCTGTCACCCACAAAATGGAGATGTCATTACAGAATGAGCTTAGCGCCACCCAAGAAACACGGTCCCTACCCGGTAGTGTAGTATCTTGTGAGCAGTGGTGTATAATTAATCATCACTGTGGGAGGCGTTCTATGTCTTCAGGCTATAAGCAAAATATATTTATTTTTCCTGCATATCATTTGTGGCTTAAAGCTTCTTTTAGCGCCGCGATTTCACCTATGGTCCATGGAGTAGTTAAAAAGGTCTTTGTGCCCAAAATTATCGTTTTCTTTTGCGCAACTAAACTCACTCCTAAGTCAGCTGATCTGGATCCAAAAGTCAACATGAAGAAGACGCTTCTCAACCTTGATCCGCAAGCAGACGCCCTGCTAATTTTACAGAAGCCGAATCTCAATCAAATCCACATTCTAATGGATAAGGATGGATCATCAACCAACACGAGTGGCAAAAATATTGTGCCAATATGGCTTGAGACACAGCAGCTTGACCCCAAAAAGAAACCAGAAACGATTGATGATATGAGATGGCTACAGCCATACCTACAGGATGGCGATCCAAATCAAATTGTCTTTCACATCTCTGCCAAGCATCTCTGCATTGTATCACAGGTCTTCAGAAAGATGATCCACGGTGAATTTAAAGAATCGAAACCAAACGAAGAAGGACTCTTGGAGATCAGAACGTCAGACTGGAACGCCGAAGCTCTCCTCATAGTGCTTGATATTATACACGGCCACCATTACAATATACCCCAGCAACCAAACCTGGAGCTCATAGCACAGGTCTTGCTTATAGTCGACTATTATGATTGTTTCGAGGTTGCCAATGTATTCGTGGAGCACTGGCTCTCATGTATAAAGAAGGGGAAGAAATATCCATGTTTGCTGTCTCGCGGACTTGTCGTCATGGACAAAGTGGACTTTGGCCACAGGGAGATGACTATGCTATACATGGCCTGGGTAGTCCGGGATGAACAATGCTTCGAGGCATTGACAAGAATCGCAATGATTACTAACGATGCACTCACCGAGACTGATCTGCCTATTCCGCGCAGGTTGCTCGGTAAGACCAACGCCCAGTGCACGAGAAAGATACAGTGACTAATGTAATGTAGAAGCAATCGAGAACAAGCGCTGTGAAATGCTTGATCAAATGTTCGACCACCTATACCAGTTGCGAGACGACCTCATAGCGCAGCGCGTTGGATGCTGTCTAGAGTGTTCCTGCAGACTTTTGGGATATCTTACGAAAGAAATGCATCAGAACAATATCCCAATGACGAAGCCGGACAAGCCATTTTCGGGACATCGCGTTGTTCCTTTGCTCAAGATGATTCGGGGCATCAAGACTCCTACCTGGCGTAATCCATGGGTGGGGATGTTTGATAGCCTTGTTGACCCTGAGATGGCTAATCGCAGAGTTGATCATTGTAAGCTTGAGAGAAGCTTGGCCTTGGCCTCTTATCAGAAAGAAGGTAGCCTGGGAATTACTACGCCAGGTCTAGACGTGAAAGACTTTTATTAGCTAGGCATTGAATTGTTTAATAATAGATTAGTTGGAACATTTGGCAAAGCGGCTAAATTTGTGATAATAGCCGGAATTGTTGAGGTTGGATGGTCCTTCAAGGAGATAATTACTTCAGATCTGTCTGGGGACCTAACTCGCTCCCTACCCGTTTTGACAAAAGCTGACCCCCGCTGCCACGCTCAAAATGGGTTAGTGGATATATCCAGCTATGACTTCTCTGACGTCGGAGGAAGCGAAATGTCGGGATTAATCCCAAAGCGGCTACTACCGGGCCCAGGCCAGGGGTTGCGAGAGATGGATGTGACCTGTTTCACTGTTTGGAACCGTTTCATTGGTCTCAACCTGAACACCAGGCGTTGTTCGTCTCATCCAGTCTCAGCAAACGCTCCCCAGCCTCACAAAAATATGCGGTACGCTATTATAGGAGTCTTGAGACGACGGCTTGGCAAAGGGAAACTACGCCGCACGCGTTTTGGATGACAGCGCTAAACGAGGCACAAGACCTTCTAAACGAGGCATTGAAGGAGGTGTTTTGCTTCACTAGAAAAGTATAAATCCCAAGCTTCGGGTCGTCGGTCTTTGGATCTTCAGTACTCACTCAACAATCTCATTTAATCAACTACTTTCAATTCTCTTCCGCTGGTCGGTTAATCCATTTCACATCCTATATCTTCTTCATCACAATCAATCGCCCAGAAACCAACCAAAAAAACTCCTCTTCAACAATCCAAAATGCAGTTCTCCATCACCGCCATTGTTATCGGCCTCGCTGCCGTTGTCTCCGCCGGCATCGTCGACACTGAGGGTGTGCGCAACGCCCCCCGCAGCGCTGTCCTCATTACTCGCCAGGATGGCCAGAACGGTGGCCGACCTGTCCCCAGCGGCGAATGCTGTGTCGCCAACACCAGCTTGAAGCAGGACGCTTGCACTGCTTCCAACGGCCAGGCCGGTCGCTGCGTTCCCGGTGGAAACAACTGTGAGTAATATCAGTGAATACTGAGTGTAGTTTGCAGCTAACGATAGTCATAGGTGGTGGCCGACTGAGCTGCGTTGCTCAGGCAAACCTGCAGTGTGATGCCAACGTCATTGAGCGCGGAAAGGATCTTTGCCGCGCCAAGGCCGCTAACGGTCTTTTTGATGGTGGCAACATTATCCAGAACCTTAGCCAGGCTTCGGTCAACTAGCGGACAGGTCAAGACGAAGGATTGTAGGTAGAAGGGTAGCCCGGCGTTGAGGACCGATGCATGAAGGAGTTATGGGATCTGGAATGGATCTATTATAAAAATATTATTTTTGGCCAACATAAGACCTCAAACCGCATTGTGATTAGACCGGTAGCCTCAAAACCCATCACTAAATGATCTCACTGTTCGGTAGGCCAATGCGTTGTATTTTCAAGCATTCTCACGAATCATTGGAGGGTATTCAGAGAGCGGCTGTACTTCTCTAAGCCGAATCTACAAACAACAAGCAGCATTGGCCAGCGGATGAAGACCACATACGAGTGAATTATCAAGCAGCATCCAGAATGACACCGTTAATGCAAAAAAGTAATCGGTTGGAGCAGATTTCGGAGAACATGGATGATGAAGGCCAGCTGAACTTTCAACGACCTCGTAAGCACTTGCCATGCCCCTCCGCCCGACTAAACTGTTAAAATAAGCAGAGCCTCAGGTTTATATACTATAAGGGTTCTCATTTAAGGAGTTCCAAGTAATACTGTAGTTTTTAAGCGTTTGTGGCCCTGTATCCCTTTGTGATTGGACATCTATTTCCTGTGGCTGCATAATGTCGGGCCTCATTTCAACCCGTATAGCATCGCTGTTTCGGAAGTTCTGCTAAGATGCTACAGCCTGGTTTACGATTATATGAAGTTTACTTGACCTCTATCCTCGTACCTGGACCTTTACTTCAATAACCTCTATAAAGTATATACAATCTTTTATACACATCATCAACAGCCTCCTCACTTTCTATAGTCCGGAAACATCCTTTAGAAGGTAATCAAACCCTCCAAACTACTAGACAATCCTTCTACTAATACAAGAGCTAAGAAATGCCGGATTTGAGTTTTGAAGTCCAAGTTGGAGGTATTATCATTGCAACTGTTGCTCTTGGCGTCGCAGCTGGAGAGTATGGGCTCCGGCTTTATCAATATATTTAAAACAGAAGCGAAGCTCGCAGATTTGAGGATGCTCTCAGGAAGTTTTGCGAAAACAAGTCAGGAGGCGTTGGTATGCTGGATAGAGAGTGCTTGATGCAGGAGATCAAAGACCTTGCCAGAGAAAATGGTGTTCATGTTAACCAGACTTGAATTACTCGTACCCTTGAGGGGGAAGATTCTTAGTGCTCCTAAATACTGAAAACACCAATGCTCAAACTCCTCACTAAGTTCACAGGCATATCGCTGTAGCCTTGCGGGTGATCTTGATGAAACTTGTGACTATTATGCTTTTCGACAATTTAATATATAGTGCAAGTGTTAACCAGTCCGTCCTCAATCCCCTCCCTGCTTTGATCTCAAAGGAATAGCCAGCTTTCTTTTTGCTCCCAGATAAATCTCAACCAACTCTGTTTCCCATCGTCGTTCTCTCGTCTCCAATCCCAAATTCTCTCAAGCATCCCTGTAGCAGTTTTAACATTGTAGCAACATGAGGCTCGCCAGATATTGTGCATAATCATCCTGACCTCCGCCCTCGTACGCAAATCTCGAGCCCCAGCACCCAGAACAAACGCAGGCCACACTAAGCTTTTGATATGGAAGTCACTTGCTGGTATCTGAGACATGTGCAGTATGCCAAGATTTGTGATTCTAGAAATATCCATTTCTGGTAATGGTGGTTGGCCAGGTATTTCGCTGATGATGTAGTAGGCATAGATGCTGACAGCTGCTTTATATGCGTGGGCGAGATGGTGTCTTGGTTCATGGTGCTGAGGATCTGGAAAGTCATACGCCCAGGATCGTGGCGAGAAACTGTCCAAACCATCGAAAATTGAAGTGACGGTTGTATCCGCGTGGCTGGGATGATCTGATACAGTACGCAGCGTATTCATGACGTGGAGTAAGGACAGGAGGTCTGCCGGACAGCCGATCCAAGTTTGTTGCTCGGATCTCCGGAGTGTATCTGGTAACCCAGCGTCCAAAGGCATTGGTGCCACACATGGTGAATGTGACGGGAGAAGGGTACTGCCAAGTATACCGAAGCTAAAACTATCAGCAAGGTAATCAATCCTCTTGAACAGCGGTAGGCTCCTCACGTCGTACAAGCAGTATCAAAATACTGCAGCCACGTTTCTGAATCACATTTCGCAAGCCCTTTCCGAATTCTGATGAGCTCTTCAGCTCCCCGTAGATGGTACTTCCAACCTCGACCGCCGAACTCCACTACATCCAGATTGACAAATAGCAATACCGCAGCGATTACCGGATCAGTGTTAATCTCAGGTTGGACTTGTAGCTCATGTTTGAGATGCCTTAGCGCCTTCTGTTTGTTGATGAGTGCTATGCGTAGTACCTCACTATGATCTGGCTGTAGCTGGGCCTGACTGATGTCTAGTCGGTGCGCTATGTGGAAGGCTGATATGGAGATCATTATATGGGATAAAGCTTTGCTGGATGGCATTAAAGGCATGAGAGAGAGAAAGGGATTGAAGGATGAGTTGTTGTACACGACGCACTCTTTGGAGAGCTCTTGATGAACTAGCAGTATCATGAGTCGGTGAACGTAGGAACAGTCTCTGGAGTGACTCACAGTATCGTATGTAATCTCGAGAGCTGGTGGGTATGTCTTGTAAGCCTGAGTATACTAGATACGACTCGCTTGGGGAACTTGCGCAAAGCTCA